>CAKAKR010036144.1:0-13343 GCA_916700685.1 Adelosebastes latens | reverse complement strand
CATGTTTACAATGTTTACTGAGGTAATAAATCAAGTGAGAAGTAGGCTCATTTTCTCATAGACTTCTATACAATCAGACTTCTTTTTGCAACCAGAGGAGTCGCCCCCTGCTGGCTGTTAGAGAGAATGCAAGTTTAAGGTACTTCAGCATTGGCTTCACTTTTCAGACCCGGATGTTGCCCACTGGTTTCAGGTGATTATACGCTAAAGAAAACTTACTTATTAACATTATTTTCCATATCTGCCAATAGATCCCCCTAAATGCTACACACCTTAAACTCCAAAAATCAGAGTATGGTCTTTCTAGTCCATAAGAGCAAAAATAATGCTATCACTATGTTACTGAGCCCCAAACAACCTGCTTCATCAGAGGTTCACACATGAAACCCAAAGTTATGAAACATTGTAGAGAGATGGGTACGCCTGGCTGGAGTTGAACCCAAGTTGTTGTTGTTACATTATATAAGCATTAGACCACTGGCCAACAGAATGAACTTTGAATGGAAAATAAATGTCACAGTGTTTCATAGATATTCAGTAGTTGTACCTCAAAAGAAGGGAAATACACAGTATCACAGCACCCAAGCTATCCACGGACATTTAGTCTAAACATCCTCTCTCTGAGCCAAGATTTATATTTTCTGATTGTATAGTTTTGTTTTGTTCTGTCTGGTAGGCGGTCGGGTTCTGGAGATCGGATTCGGCATGGCCATCGCCGCCACTAAGCTCGAGTCTTACCCCATCCAGGAGCACTGGATCATCGAGTGCAATGACGGTGTCTTCGCCAGACTGGAGAACTGGGCCAAGTCTCAGCCACATAAGGTCACTACACCCAACTGCCAATATTATCTGTCTGTGTTTTTTATCACAGATGTGTTTGTTGCACTGCATGCTTGCACGTCTAGTTTACTGTTACTGAGTGAAATTGGTGTTCTATGTTGCTGCAGGTCGTCCCTCTGAAGGGCCTTTGGGAGGACGTTGTTCCCACCCTGCCAGATAACCACTTTGATGGTAAGAAACCAAACCAGACGTGTGGAGTTATTCAGCTCACAGTTTTGCTTGATGCACAATCCTGAGTTTACAGTTCACTATGTTTTGAAGAAAATCGGAGCAGACAGTTTGGTCCAAATCAAAGAAAAACACCTCCACAACACTGTCAAGCTGTTTCATCCATTTACGCTTCATCAAAATGTGATGAGTGGAGTATCAGTTACCACATCAGGGTAAAAAGACATTACTGGGTCGACCTCTAGCTCACCCGGTAGAGCGTGCGCCCCATGTGGGCTGAGTCCCATGGCCCTTTGCTGCATTTTATCCCCTCTCTCCCCCCTTTACTGTCATTCTCCAGCTGCACTAATAAAAGCAATACAAGTCCTCAAAAAATAATATATATATAAAAAAAGAGAGACATTACTGCACCCTAGTTTGGTCCCTCAGTTTAAGTTACTGATTGCTGAAAGTCAGTGTGAGGATGCATTCAAGGGTCCTCCACACTTCAGCCACTGGTGTCTGAGATCTAATGTTTGATGAACACACTATCCATTTTCTCTTGCAGGATAAAAAGATATTAAGAAGCTATAAACAACACACACAGAACGCTGAATGATTTACATGTTGTGTGCACTCTGCTAACACTGTGTCCTTCCTCTCTCAGGTATCCTGTATGACACATACCCTTTGTCAGAGGAGAAGTGGCACACTCACCAGTTTGACTTCATTAAGGTAGGTAGTTAAAACGCCCCTGTAAATTACACAAAGTCCTGAAAAGATTAAAATTCTGGAGGAGGATAATCTCTGGATTCTTGGAATTGTTTGTATGAAAAGTGGATTAAAGATACTGAGAAATATTACAAAGCATGTATCAATAAACAGTATTAAAGGTACAGTGTGTAGGATTTGATGCCATCTAGTGGTGTGGTTGCAGATTGCAACCAACTAAGTATCCCTGCACTCACTCCTCCCTTTCCAAGACTGCGGTAACGTGCAAAACCGTGTTAACGCCGTTCGCCTCACTCGGCCATCCGTACCATAATAACACTAATTTAGGAACAACGGACGTCAGACGGAGGCTGGCGGTACCGCGATTTGCACTCACCAGCTCACGTTACCGCAGTTTTACAAGCGTGTCGGAGAACTACGGTGGTATTCGGGTAACGTAAAAACGTGAAAGGTTCTCTCTAGAGCCAGTGTTCGGTTTGTCCGTTCTGGGCTACTGTAGAAACATGGCGGAGCAACATGGCGGACTCCGTGAAGAGGACCCGCTCCCTATGTAGATATGAAGGGCTCATTATAAGCTAACAAAAACACAACGATTCTTATTTTCAGGTGATTATACACTAATGAAAACATAGTTGTGAATATTAAATTCCGTTTCTGCTAATAGATCCCCTGAAATGTTACACACAGTTCCTTTAATAACTTTTGAGTTAAGATATTGTGTGGTGCACATACTGTAGTCTTCTTAAGGTCATATCCCGATGATTTGGTCCGTGTGTCTCTGCAGGCTCACGCTCACAGGATGCTGAAGTCCGGCGGCGTCCTCACATACTGCAACCTGACCTCCTGGGGCGAGCTGCTCAAGACCAAATACGACAACATTGAGAAGATGTTTGAGGTTGGTCGTTTTCATTACCTCCACAAGGACATAGAACTCATCTAAAACTGTATAACTTCTTTTTACATTTAGCATAAAAGAAATCAACATATTTTACCATTATTAAACTAACAGGAAATTATACAATACGTGCACTATTGGACGTCAATTAAACTGCAACCAGTGGGCAACCTTCAGTTCTGAAAAGTGAAGCCAATGCTGGAGTGCCTTAAACTTGTATTCTTTCTAATAGCCAGCAGGGGGCGACTCCTCTGGTTGCAAAAAGAAGTCTGATTGTATAGAAGTCTATGAGAAAATGAGCCTACTTCTCACTAGATTTATTATCTCAGTAAACAAAAAATGCCGAACTCAAGACTTCAAAACGGCAGTCCACAAACCAGCGGGTGACGTCACGGTGACTTTGTCAACTTCTTATATCCAGTCTATGGCTGCGACTTTAGAAGGTCACTGTTATTTAAATGCCTTTTCCAAAGATTTAATACTTATCTTTAGTTATTCTTAGTTTTCTAAGAACTTTCTGCACCATTTCTCCACCATTTTCAATTTATTGTGATATTATGCAGCTGTGAGTAGCTCCGGCATTTCCTTTGTGCACAAAAATCTAGTATTTTTTAGTATGCATACTGACTTTTTCCACTACGAACACATTACATAATTAAAACCTGCTTAGTATGTAGTGTTGTATTGCGAGTGTAGAAAGAGAAAGTACATTTAGGGTGTCTGATCTCTAAACACTAATCTACTAACCCTCAAAATGCCATAAGTTTGATTTCAGTGGAGAGTTTTAGTGGCATGTTGCTGTAAATACAGTATCTTGCAATTTATTTTGGCATAAGAAGGGTTCAAGTTACTGAATACTGACATTCATAATACATATCAGTACTTGTAGAATCTGTACCCGTGAATCATCAACATGTTTTGATTGTGATCGTCCTTCCTGGCCTGGAACGTGTATTTCAACAGGACTGTTTAGATAGTTTAGTTTAGTGTTTGATATTTATCCATGTAACACAGTGCTGACTGAGTAAGTTCAAGGTCAACGATAAACAGGATCAGACTGGAGGGCCTGATAAAGCCAGCGACCCGCCTCACACTGACCAGCTCCGTCTGTTAATGATTTTCAGGAGACCCAGGTGCCTCATCTGCTGCAAGCCGGCTTCAAGAAGGAGAAGATTAGCACCACCACCATGGACATTGGACCGCCCACCGAATGCAAATACTATTCCTTCAATAAGATGATCACTCCAACCATCGTCAAAGACTAAAGTCCGAAGACGCTGCTGCAAACTTTTTTTTTTTACTTACTATAATGTGCCTTCTCACCTGAACCTCCTCACTGTTTATTTCAATAAACACAAGTCCATCCCAACTCAGATTACAGGTGCTCTTATTTATTATACATTTATTGTAGCATTAGCTTCTTTACCTGTGTGGTTTCAATTTCAAACTCTCAGGGTATTTACAGACTAAGTTTTTTTGTTCAGTACAGTCGTGTAGCTGCAGACTGTCTGACTTATCGGTGCATTGATACATTTTATTCTTCACAGCAGCAACTATGAGAGACAACAGCAGACTGAAACCACCAAAAATGCATTTACACCCCACTGAGGCTCATCTATTTCAGGTCTTAAATCACCCAGAATATTTTTTGCTACACAAGTAAATTTCATCACTGCATGTTTAAATGCTTAGTTTGTCACGAACTTCAGAAAGTCGTCTCTACTCTCAATGTTAAACACTGCAGACTCACGTGATTCATGTGGGAATTTGTCTATGAAATGCCGAGTCAATGCATAATTGCTCAGCGGCATGTATGTCAGGAGCAGTGGTGGAAGAAGTACTTACTTAAGTTAAAGTAAACATACCAAAGTCTAAAAACACTAAAATCTATATATATATCTATATATATAGATATACGTATATATAGATATATATATATATATAAAATGTACTTAAAGTAAAAGTACTCCTTGTGCAGAATGGCTTCTTTCCGTTGTAATATTATTATAGAAAACTATATTATTCTCTTTTTATCAATAGCAAATACATGTAAGAGAATTTTAATGTTGTAGTTTGTCAATGTTGAGCCAATCTTATTGTTGTATTATTGATATTTTCTATACTATTGAGTAGATTAGTAGTATAGTACTGCATCATATCATATAAGCATAATAATCATGTAAATGTAGTGTAGTAAACAGTACAATATAGCCTACTGAGATGTTGTGGAGTAGAAGTATAAAGTAGGTTAAAATGAAAATACTCAATTTAAGTACAAGTATATCAAAATTGTTGTTATATAAGTTCAATATTTGAGTAAATGTACTTAGTTACATACCACCACTGGTCAGGAGTGAGCTTTTCCAATCTTAGTGTGCAGTTTTTACAAATAACAATAAGCATAAACATTTAAGGGATTTGAAATAGTCTCCTAAAAATGATGAATATCTTGGAAAACTGAGCAGGTTAACAGACAAAAAATCTTAAATTTTTTGTATTTAAGTGTTGCATAATGAAAATCCTTCATTAAAACAAAACGTTAGCTGTTAAATAGTCCACTGAGACGGACACAGAGTACAGCACACATGCAGTACGTATATTTAATTTATGGTTGTAGATAACAGTGTATGTTATCTTAACACCTGGCGAGGACGCATTAATCATTAGATGGATGGATGACGCAACAGCAGCCGGCTGCAGTCAGGTGGGGAACTATAGCAGCTGGCAGAATTCAGATCTGAATCAGGAGCACATGACTTGTTATATTTTAGGAAGTTAAGTCAACAGTCTTATACAGAGGAGTGAGAAGAGGCAGAAACGGATCTCTTTTCAAGCAAAAAATCCAAATATTCTCCAGTTTCAGCTTCTCAAGTGTGAAAATTTGCTTCTTGTCTTTGTCATATTTGGTAGTAAACAGAATATACAAGGGGTGTGAAGATAACATCTGGGCAGTGGTGGAATGTAACTAATTACATTTACTCAAGTACTGTACTTAAGTACAATTTTGAAGTTACTTTTGTTAATTTTTAAGTACATTTTCTGTACTTTATACTTCTACTCCACTAAATCTCAGAGAGAAATATTGTACTTTTTATTCCACTACGTTTATCTGATAACTTTAGTTACTTTACAGATCCAGATTATTAAAACAAAATATAATCAACTTGATGATGATGTATTATTATAGATTAAACTCCCCAGCAGTATATAAAGTCATTAAAATGACCTCTACCTTTACCAGCTGCAACTTTAAAGTGATGAACACATTAATGCATCAATAAATATAATACAATAATACTAGAAGTGCACTCGGAGAGCGCAGACCTCCGCCAAGGCAGGTTTCATGTACGTTAAATTCAATATCAGATTTTTCTTTACTCTAAAATATGAAGAATGACCTCAAACACCCGGCAGCAGTCAATGAGTCAATGATCTTCTAAACTCAGTAAATACTGTTTTAATGTGTAGAAGAATCCCAGAAAGTGGGTGTACATTATCTAGCTGCAGTTTTACAACATAACACGTCAATCAATCTTTAACCATCATATATTGTAATCGTCAACATGACAATGTTCCACTTTAATCTTTTTGGTGTTGCACAGAAGCACAATGTTATTCAACTTAAAACAAACAGGCGAGAAGGAATTAAGTGTCTCACTCAAGAACCCTTCAACAGCTCAGACGACTGAACCTACGAGTCTGTTGATTCACACTGAAGATGCTTTAAAGCATTTCTCTCTCTGCATACATAATTACAGCAGTTTACAGTTGAAGTTGAATATACAAAAAGCTGCAGCTTTGTTGACAGAAAACCACCTTTGACTTGGTGTTCTAGGGTTGCACTTTGTGGGTTTGTATAGTTAAATAAGAGCTAACACACAATTCAATGTGTTTTGCTTCTAACCACAACAGAGTGTCACACAGTGAAGGTCAGAGCTTGTGATCACAGGAGCCACCTAGTGGTTTAAACTCTGCTTTAGTGCTCACAGTGGGAAGAATGACACACCAGATGTTAAAATAATGTGTTTTCATGTGAGCCCAATTTATTAAAAATAATATTTAAGATAATACGAGATGACTTATCTCATTTTACAGTCATGACTGATTGAATTTGTTATCAAAAATAAGAAAAATAATGTATATGGCTACGTTTAAATTAAGAATTATGATTTAAACTGTGGGTCACGCATTTTTCCTGTTACAGAAACAGTCTCCAGATATTAATACTGAATTGAAGAAGCAGACAAACTGAACAGAGTGACTGAGCGCTGCTGTGTTTAGTTGAAAATAAGCAGCAGTGCACTGTGTGTAAATTACAATAATGGTTTTATTGAGGTTCGTTCCTGCAGCTCTACATGGAGGAGGAGCGGCGCTCCAAATGAAACCAGATATACAGCATTTACATACCAGATACAAACACAAAAACATAATACATTTCACTTCCGATACCAGATTTTCAACTTCTTCTCACGTTTGATTTTCTTCTGCAGCTGTAAAGTCCCGTAGAGGAGAGCCTCTGCAGTGGGGGGGCAACCTGAGGACAGAGCAACTCTTATTATTGTTTGATGGAGACCTTCAACTCAAACAGAAGTTCAGTCTGACTGATCAACAGCATCTGTTAATTATTTATCTGGTAATTCATTGATATATTTAGGTACTGATGTCGCACACTGATCTATCAGTCTGCAAGACATCGTTAAATAATGCCTGGACTCAACTATGTACAATATACAGTATGAAGGCTGCTGAATTTACAGTCACACTGACAAGACAACAATATCAGCAGTCATCATGTACTTACACTAGTTATTACAATAAAACAAGTACTACCAGCACTACTCATATTATTACCAGTATTTATTAATAATCCAAGTATTGGGTAATAAATCTACTACAGCTACAACCAATAAAAACAATAATACAATTACTAGTGTTAGTCTACTACTACTACTACTGGTAGCTATAAACCAGAGCGATGACTACAATAAGCACTGAATTTTAACAGTTATTAAAGTAATTATCTCAAAGATTTTCATTTAAATAAATGTCTGTTAAGTTACTATCTATTGCCGAATGAGGTAACACAATGGTGACTGAGCCCTTTCATTTGCAGCATTAAATCACAAGTGGCGATCTCTGGAAAGTGAGATCCAAAAATCACACCTGCAATTATCGCCATAGGTGCCGCCAAAGAGAACGAAACGGAGATCTTGGAGATTGTAACGTTAAAACAGTTGACTGGAACTTGTCTGGACTCAACCTACATGAACAAAAGTTAAGTGGATATACCCAGACATTACACCCACATGTGAATGTTCATCGCGCTATAAAACCAGGAGCTTTAATCTGCTGTTCTGTGAAAGCTTTCCACAAGATGTTGGAACCTGGTTGCAGTGATTTTTCCCCCCCCATTAGAGCCACAAGAGCATCAGTAAAGTCGGTCACTGACATTTGTCAATGTGTTGTCTTTATGGACCTGGCTTTATGCACAGGGGCATTGTCATGTTGTAACAGAGAAGAGTCTTATCCAAAGTGTTGCCACAAAGTTGGAAGCACACTCAAATATCACTTTATGCTGTAGCATTAAGATTTCTCTAGAGCCCCAAGGCGGTCCACATACTATTGGCCATAGAGACCATAGAGAAATATAAGTGCAAACGACCACCGAGACGCATTGTGATCCAATTACTAAAACCCCTTAGTGAGGTGGTCTGGGACCCATTTGACCACATAGCTTTTGTAGTGTAAACGCTAATGCGTCCCGACAAGGACGTAACAGGGAAATACGTTATCAAAGCTGCGGCTCTCCTTTTGTTTCTCCCATTTCTCATCTCCAGTTGGTTCTCGAGTCATGTAAACTGGCTTTTTCAACGACATCTTGGCCGATTTGGTTTGCCTGGAGCACGCCAAGGAATAGACCCACTGTGCGTTCCAATACCCATACTACCATACTATTAAGTACGCCATAAAGAAATTTAGTATGTCCCAATACATAGTATGTCAAATGCAGTATGCCAAAAATACCAGGATGTGCTACTAAATCCGGTCGCATTTTGCAGTATGCAAGCCAGCATGCTTTTCTGACTATTCTGACCCAGAATCCTGTGTGCAGTGGATATATGAGCAAGAGGGTCAAAGTTCAAGGAGCATTGTTATGCATGCAACAGTGCGTACTTTGTAACGACAGCTGCAGTATGGACTAAAAGTAAGTAGAAAAAGGATGTGATTTGTAACGTAGCCCCCGTCCGTATTGTTTTGATTTCTTCTTCTTTTAATTTCTGGCAGACTAGGAACAGGAAGTGCATTGGTGCCTTACACCGGTCAAAAACAGAAACAATGTACGTGTTTATTTGCATATAGAGCGGAGATCTGATCACAAGTGGTCACTGGAGACGCATTCTAATGCCAGGTGTGAACTGACGTACTTAAGAGTTGTCCACTTGTGATCAGATCACCCAAGATGCATGTTAATGCCAGGTGTGAACAGGGCCAAAGTGTAACCTTGAAATATCCTAATTTTAGTGGACAGTATTTATACAGCCATTTATAAAAGGAATTTGTAGATTTTATCATGTCCATATTGGGCAGTAAAGTTTACCTGGAACATAAATGTCCACCGGTATGATTCGGTCGCAACCTCTGACGACAGCGTAGGAGTAGTGGTAGTAGCCTCCTCCGTTAGCACAGCTGGAAGAGGACAGTGATGAGGATACTGTTAGTTATTTAGACACTTAGACCCTAAACCCATATAGTAGGAATGAGACAGCTATAAAAGTGCAAAAACATTTGACTTGCAGTACACCATGGCCACAATCAAATACGACAGTGTTTACATGTCGTGCTTGTGACCATAAAGCAGAAAGAAGAAAAGGGGAGAAAATCAGGAATAAACCAAATCACAGCAAAGCGAAACATTCAGACACAGAGTATATGTTAGCATCAGATCAGCTGCAGAGACTTTACAGATACAGAATAGACTACAGATGACTGGCAGGTGCTGGTGCATGAAAAAGATTTGCCGAGGAAGAGGGCGCACTGCTGTGAACTCACCTTCCCATGGAAATGACATATCTGGGCTCAGGCATCTGGTCGTACACCTGTTGGAAAGAAGACGCAGTTCAGTCACTCTTATATAATGTCTGACTAAGAACTAATCCATCAGCCTTTCAGCTGGAGGAAAGCTTCATGCCGGTCTACATATCCAGCGACAGACTGGTCATAATCCAGCCAGCATTCAAACAGCTATACTGTTCTCAGCGCTCCCATCCTGCAGGCTGAGAAAGAGCACTGACAATGTCTAGGAGAAGTGCAAAGAAACAGGTTGATTCATTGTTTTTCCTTCATTTAACAAGACCTGAATCAAACCTGAGACAGCATTTGGAGCGTACAATGCTGCTGCTCTTACATTATCCAGATATTTAGATAAAGACGTATAACAGCTGCTGGAACATCCTCTCCCGCCCTCACCTTCCGCAGAGCCGGAGCCATCTTATTGGTCAGCGTTCCCGCCACGATCATGACATCAGACTGTCGGGGACTCGCTCTGAACACCACTCCGAAGCGATCCATGTCGTAACGAGGCGCCGCCATGTGCATCATCTCCACGGCGCAGCATGCCAGGCCGAAGGTCATGGGCCACAGAGAGCTCTGAGGTGGTAGCAGAGCAGCGACAAGTCAACAAAACCCATTAATACAGGTTCACATGGTACAACTGACCAAAACACACATAATCAAAGCTTTGTTCAACCAGTTCAAGAGATGCATCAATATAACAATTAGGGATGGGACATTATAGGATATTATAAGGGGTCGTGATAAAAACCACTCACAATAAAATGATCTTGATGAATTTCCATTATCAGGATAATCGTGAACATCATCACAAGGGACTTGAAAAAGCGGTATAGCTCCCTATCATGTAGAAAAGTGAAAACTAAAGCCTGATTTAAAAAAATATACAGGAATTATCGTGTAAGAAAGAACAGACTCATATTGTGTTGCTATTTTTTAAATGTTATTTATCCTTTATTTATGAAGGGGGACCTTCTGATTTAATCTTATTTAAGATTGTTTTTCACTAAAAAGGATGTTCACTAAGAAAAGATGTGTGTCCCATCTGTGAAACAATACAAATATTTGTTTCTTAACTAAATGTAAGATAAAGTGAGAGAATATTTTGTGATTATCTGGATAATATCGTGAATCGTGACATGAAATTGTCATGTCCCATGCCTAATAACAATACAACTCTCTGGCTTGTTAACGTGGCAATCTCGAAGATTTTCATTTAAATGAATGTCTGTTAAGTCACTATCTATAGCCGAAAGATTTAACACAATGGCGATTGAGCCTATGGCCTACTGATAATGTATAAGTATTGCAATATATATACATTTGCAGTATTATGAACTGGGTGTTTGTGGTGACATTCCCGGAAAACAAGGCTGTATTACAGTTTTTCCATATTATAAACACAAAAAATGAAACTATGAACAGAATACTGAAAACCTGAAAATCATGTATCAACAAAAAGACTCCAGACTGCTGAACTCTCAGCACAAATCACATTGTTTCACTAAAATAGAAATTGTAAATCAACCAGGACTGAAATCTTAAGGATTGTCACTTTAACACCTCTTTCATTTGACTTCTGTTGCCTTGAAAACTTAATATCTGTGAGTGTCAGACCTCTGGTACAGCTAACATATGCTGTTCATGGTATTCAACTCAATAGGACTCACATGTGTAGCTACCTCTATAATTATTGCCTTAGTTGCTGATGTAAATTTATTTAAGCTTATTTTAAGAAATGCCTTTTCTACAACATGAACAATGTGAACAAGGTGCAAAATTTACTAAACAATCTCAGGACGATGAGCACACTGATGACTAAAAGATGGAACGGTGGCAATTTGAAGTGAAAGACAAAGAGATCCATTTACAAAAGGCAACAGCACGGACAATGTGACATTTTAGACCAAACAGTCACACACTGCTCGCTGGAGTCACATCACACATCTCGAGACAGAAAAACACTGCAGACTTGTGGGTGTCAACATCCTCTCATCTGCTCACCCTGCGTGCCCAGTTCACCAAGTCGTCCAGCTTAGTGATAACATACTCCCCCTTGCTGCTGGCTACAGCTGCTGGTTTGGCTGCTGCCACTGCCGTGCTCTTCTCTCTGACTGGAACCACACTGCAACAGAAGGATGGAGGGGATCTTTACCATGTGCAGAGGGTTTACAGAGCGTCTGTTCTTCATTCAGATATTTACACCAGAGTGTATTTGGTAAACTCACCTCGTGGTGGTATTCTCGCTTTTTGCACTGTTGTGCAGACTCCTCTGATGAACAGCAAACACTGAAATAGGCCTAGGAAAAAAATAATTGACCGGCAATGAATTGAATGACACAAGAGGTAATGGGTAAAGTTCATGTATGAATATTTTAATCATGACATGCATATGTCAGTTCCACAAGAGGGCAATATCGTATAAGGTGTGAAACTTAAACATTTCAAGACAGTGTGTGACGGACAGATGGGCAGATTTTTATTGTGGGATGATGAATTTGTCTGAGCTTCCTAAACTTGAAGATGCTTTAAAGGATTAACTTGACTGTTCCTCTGAACAACATACAGACTGAGAGCTCCTGCTGTCAAAAACAAGACTGCACAGTCAATGTTTCAGCACTTGTTTCTGAGTGAAGATTGGTTCAGCTGGCTATTATCTTCAATGGGAAATAATCTGACTTCGACAAATAACAGAGGAATTGACAAAAAATAACCCAATGAAAACTGGGTAGGTTGGAAGTGAGGTGTTAGATACGGTTAAGACTGTACATACTTACCAGTGTTACATGGCCTACTGTGTGATGTGGTAAATAAATACATTTTTGGTGGATATTCTGCTCTGCATTTACTGCCTACTGAGGTTGAATTCAATAATTGGACCTGTACTATAGCTGAGTAATAAATGCGTTTATGTGGGTATGAAAGACCAACTCCACCAGCAGGACAGAGCTGAATTAAATTAAGTTTTGAAAGGAAATACAGGATTACAAGGATCTTCTTACCTTGTTGAAAAGCAGCCAAACATGGCCAGGCGAGGCACTGCAAAGTAAAAGAATTTCACAAACTGAAGAAATTTTATAATAACAGATGTTTTTCAACAGCTGTGCATTCAGGTGTGGCATATGTGTTACTTTGCTAGCAAGCAGACAACAGTGATGGACACAAAAGTTTAACCCCAGTGAGATCAAACCAAACACTTCTGGAAAGTCTGAACATTGTTAGTTTTACTACCCTTTTACGTTATACTGTACAGTACTTTTAACAGCCATATTAAGACAATTACAAAGACAGCCTTCTATCACCTGAAGAATATAGCAAGAATTAGAGGACTGATGTCTCAGCAGGATTTGGAAAAACTAGTCCATGTATTTATCTTCAGCCGACTTGACTACTGTAAAGGCGTCTTTACTGGTTTTCCTAAAAAATCGATCAGATTGCTGCTAGAGTCCTCACTAAGACCAAGAAAGTGGATCATATCAGTCCAGTTCTGAGGTCTCTACACTGGCTCCCTGTCTCTCAGAGAACTGATTTCAAAATACTCCTGCTGGTTTACAAAGCATTTAATGGTTTAGGGCCAAAATACATTTCTGATCTTCTGCTATGTTATGAACCATCCAGACCTCTCAGGTTCATCTGGATCAGGTCTGCTTAGTGTCCC
>CAKAKR010036143.1:0-35128 GCA_916700685.1 Adelosebastes latens | reverse complement strand
CTGAAGTTCAAACCGAGCATCAGAATGGGGAAGAAAGGGGATTTAAGTGACTTTGAACGTGGCATGGTTGTTGGTGCCAGACGGGCTGGTCTGAGTATTTCAAAAACTGCTGATCTACTGGGATTTTCACGCACAACCATCTCTAGGGTTTACAGAGAATGGTCCGAAAAAGAGAAAATATCCAGTGAGCGGCAGTTGTGTGGACGAAAATGCCTTGTTTGATGTCAGAGGTCAGAGGAGAATGGGCAGAGTGGTTCGAGATGATAGAAAGGCACCAGTAACTCAAAGAACCACTCGTTACAACCAGGGTATGCAGAATACCATCTCTGAACGCACAACACGTCGAACCTTGAAGCAGATGGGCTACAGCAGCAGAAGACCACCCGGTACTAGCAAGGTGTACCTAATAAAGTGGCCGGTGAGTGTAACTGATGCTATTGCAGCTTCTATGCCATCCTCTTCAGGAGCCCCTATTGTTGTTTGGAACCAACAGTCGCCTCTCCTTGTCGTTACTATGGATGTATAAAAAGAGAACGCCTTACACACATCTAAGCCACGTCCATAGCTGCCAGTAGCTCTCCACAGGACGCTGATTGGTCCATGCTCTGGCTTGCCGGACACAAACGCATTACTTGAAGCCACAAGATGGATTTTCATGTGATATGAGATCCTGCGATTCTCGTGTGATCTTGTGACATCGCGAGTATCCAGCTGCCGTGCAAGGTAACCATTTCATGGTAATTGGTAAGTTGTTGGTAAGTTGGTATGGTAAGTTCCAGATCTTTTTTTTTTGTTTTCAGTTTGAACCTTGGCGCAATCCAAACTGAGAGGACCTCATGTTCAAAAGTCTTACCACTGAATGATTGTTAAATTTGGCACACAGCAGGGAGAAGGTCTTTAATATCGGCTGCGTTAGGTCTTTTTGACAAACCAGCTGGGTGTAGTCTCCATGCATAATGCAATGCCAACTCCATCCATCCCCCCCATCAGCTATGGTGGTGATTCGGGGGGTCGTGCAATTAGGCCACTACATACATACAGCCCATGGGGAAATGGCACTTCAGACAGGGAGCCAACAAAGACGGTCATGTAGAGGAAATGTGACATAGATTAACCCTTTCAGGAAGACAATGGTTGCGTTTACACCACTCCTCCCGTTAAGAACGGAGTGAGTGTGGTCTGCGAGTGCTTCCTGTGCACCATCACAAGGGAAACAGACTTGAATGGACAGTCTTGAATCATGTGTTTATTATAACATAGGATGCGAGAGGATGTGTTCGACGTCACAACGGCATTGTAAGAGCTGGGTGGGGGAGAGGCACGCTGCTGATCGGTGGGGGGTAAACGGGAGAAAGGCCAGAGGAAGGTCAGGATATGAGAGGTCTCGGCTGGCGGCGCAGGTTTATATTAACTCAGGGTGGTCCGAGATGACGGCAACGAACAAAAATGTCAATGAAGATATTCGGGACGTAAAAGAGAACACACACACACACACACACACACACACAGAGAGAGAGGATCCAGAAGAGGCCTCGGCTGTGAGAAGCGGCCTGGACAATGTTCCATTGAAGGGAGGAAGACAATAAAGCCTACAGACGTGAAGCTCCTCGCGGCCGTTTTCTGGGCAGCACACCAGGCTGCCGGGGTAAAAAAGCGGCGAGAAGAATAGAGCGCCGCTCACAGTAAGCAAATCCTACAGTGTAACACCCTGACATTTTGGTGAAATAGCTGAATTCCCTCTGTGAAAATCCCTACACAGGCGTGATGTGGTTGGGCTGAGCTGGGAGTCTTCCCGGCATTTTTGTGGGCTAAACATGCAGCTTGGCTTGCACTAGAAAGGCATACCAGACGTGTGAAGCATTCAGCTCCTTTCCTGTCTGAAAGCTTGAGGGATGGTTGCTCGCCGAAACAACAGCTCAAGCGGCTTCCACATGAATTACGCTGATGTCCCTTTCACTCTGAACAGGCTGGAAACATGAAAACTTCCAAGTGCTGTTTTACATTTGACCTCAGATATTAAAACAACTGCCTTGGAGACGGCAGGCCCAAACAGCCGATTCATGGTTTAGATCAGCATGTGGAGCTGGTGCTTGTACATACGTCATGTGACTGTCAGATCAGCTGACTGAAAGACAAAGACAACAGGAGAAGGTGTCACTTCCTTCTGGGTTTCCCCCAGGTGTTTCCTCTGGTCTGAAGTCAGCAACCCGGCCCTGACGTCACCCTTTGGCTCACTTCCACTGACCTGTGACCCCCTTCCCATCAGTCCATGAACCTGAATGTTGATGTGACTCCTGTGTCAACCAGCAGAAAGCTAACCGGACCCTGACACTATCAGCAAGGAAGCACAACAAGCCAGGGAGGATACTGGGAAAACAGGGATTCCAAAGGTTTTGTCGCTCAACCTGAGATGGGACCTTTTACATGTGGTTAGAAGTTAAGCAAACAATAACAGCCGTTCTTTGCTAATTTGTCTTTGGTGAATCCACAAACTGTGTGGGAGAAATCCAACAACAGACAAAATCACCACTTGATGTGCAAAAGAACAATGGCGAGTGCATGAGTGCAGAGAAGCGAAGCATGGGATAGCTGTCCTCAGTTAACAATGCTGAAACATGGCACTGAAAATGACTCTCTGGAGAGTTACAGCTACAGCAGTTCTGCCAGACTCAAGAGTGTGAAAGGAAAAGAGCAGAATTATACAGTTTTGCAAGAGAAAAAATGAAGTCGAGTCACGGCTCATTGGTCTCTTTGCCCAAAACCACACTCTCCAGGGAGAACCACAACAAACAAACATCAACTACAGTGAGAAAACAATGAGAAATGATCTGTATAGTAAATGCAGACCAAAGGACCAAAGAATATCCACATCAGGGCTGCAACTAACCATTATGGTCATTATTAATCTGTTGATTACTTTTTAGTTAATCTATTATCAGTTTTGTCAATAAAATTTCAGTAAATAATGAAAAATGTCCGTCACAATTTTATCCAGAGGAAATTGTGCCCAAGGTGACATCTTCAAATGTCTTGTTTTGTTTGACCAAACAGTCAAAAATCAAAAGATATTCAGTTTACAATTATTAAAAACGCAGATAATACTCCTGCAAACAGCTGACATTTATGCTTTAAAAGTTATTCAAACGATTAATTATCAAAATAATTTTTATGTTATCGACTAAATGATTAATCAAATAATCGTTTAGTTGTTTAGTGATTAAAAAATATAGGTAAGGAAATGTCCCAACAAACATTTAGAGAAAAGTAGCTCTCACAAGTTAAAGGGGAACTACGCCCATTTTCAAAATTGTGCTAAACTCAAATTTGTGATGTCATCGGGTATATATGTGTTCTGTACTGTTCCATAGACAATGAATTGGAAGAGATGTTCTATATGAAACTGAGAGCACCCAGAGGAATGTTCTGAGTATATGGGAACATTTTCTGTTTCAGAGCTGACAACACTACGATAGAATAAAGCTCATGTGTGTATCAAAAAGAAAACAAACATTCTATGTAGTTTCCCATTCATTGTCTAGCTCCAGACTTTATACCCTATGACATCACAAGTTTGAGACTTATTTCTCTGGTTTCTGGCTTTGAGAGAGAGTAGCTCATGTTCACAAACATTGATTGAACTTTCCTAGGCCATGGAAATAACATATTGGAATTTTTAATTTTCGTGGTGTTCCCCTTTAAAGTCCCACAATCCAGGAACCTGCAGAAAAGCAAAAAACCTGCAGAAAAGCAGAAAGCATCACTCTAAAGCAGATTAACATCAATCTATGGTGGTGTGTGATACTCTACAGGCAACATAGGCAACAGGCTATGGGCTCCAGTGTGTGGGGGGAAACACGAGGAAAGCAAGTTACACTTTACAAGGATGGTGGACATCTAATGTCTGTATGATATATCCTCTAGAAATCACAGAAAACAATACTTCTTATGAATTTCAGATCTCACCACACAAGCTTCCCAAGCTATTCCATCATGTGGTGCAGATTCACCCAAATGTAAAGAAATACAGGCTAAAAAAAAACCAGGGCTCATAGTGTAGCTCACTCTCACCATGTCAACATTACACTTTCTGCTTGCATCTCCCAATGCATGATGGGAACTGTAGTTACAAAACTCAGGACATGATTAGAGCTCAGTCGATTAATCAACAGTCCAAAACCCAAGAATATTCAATTTACTATAACGTAAGACAACAAAAGGCAGCAAATTCTCCCATTTGAGAACTTAGAACCATCAAATGCTTTTAATCTTTGCTTGAATAATGACCCCATATGATTAACAGATGATTAAATAGTTTGCTGTAAAATTTTCTGTCAATCAATTAAAATGAATCGACTAATTGTTTCACCTCTACAACCCAAAAGTACTCAATTTAATACAATCATACAAAACCTGAAAATCCTCACATTTGTTGTTAATAAATTTTCTGTCGATCATCTAATCATTCAGTAAAATACTTCTTTATTTCACGAATTAAACAGTAAACAACATGTTTCTTCCCTTATACCGCATTTTTTAAATTGGTGGAATAAAAAAATGTTGAAGTAAATAATCTCGTGTGCAACGGTGGGCCGTCTTTTAAGTTTTACTAACACTGGAAGTTGTTTTAGGGATTTATGTTGTGACTCAGGTCCGGGTGTCATATTGGGCAGAGTCAGCAACGTCCTCGCACACATCGTCTCCCCGGGGTTTTGCCCTTTACTCTGAACCTGCTTTTAATATTTGAGCGGACTGACGCATTTCCTGGCCCGTCCCTAGACCCGGTTCTGGCCCAGCCACGACCAGAAGTCTGCCCCCGCACACAGAGGAAGGCAAGGGAGGACGGAAGAGGGGAAGAGAAGGGGAGAGTGTGAGGCAGGGAGTGAGAGGGATGGAACTAATCAAAAACAGATGCTTGTACACGTGTGATTCAGCATTTTAAAACAGAGCGGAGACGGAGCTATAAGTGCTTGTGGAGCCCAATGATTTCTCCCTTTATCTCCACAGTATTTGTGTTGGACGTACAGTCGCTTTTATATTCCCCAGGTGACGACAAACACGCAGCTGTATGGCTGAAATCCCCACTTTCATCCCGTTTCCTGACCCATGGGGTGATAAACATGTAGCATGGGCTGATGTTGACACACCTGGAAACTACCCAGCCACTTTCCCCCCCTCGAGATCATGGCTTTCCAAGCAGCCTGGTCATCAGGGGAGAAGTTTCACAGACATGACATTAAACAGAAATCTGTTAGTCATAACTCTCTTTTTTTTCTATTTCTCCTTGTGTTATTTTATTTATCAAGAGTGTAGTGGTAAGACCGAGTACAGATCATTTGTGTCTGCAGTCTGTGAGTCTGCCGACGAATGACGCACAGCCACGACTAAAGAGCCAAGCCCAGCCGCTGTCTCACTGAGAGGACACTTCACCTCACATGCTGCCTTTGACTCGTCCAGCACAGTCTTAGAAACACAGCTGAGAGAGATGGGCCATGAGTTGCAGCCATTATGTGCCGAGGAAATTGGGTATTTTCCAATTAGTGTCCTATCTTGAATGTAAAACGCGGCCTGTGAAATGCAGTCCACTGAACACGCAGCACCCCTAATGAGAAAACCTGATAAAGATTAATCGGATTTTTTAAAGCTTGAACCTCTGTGAAATGTTTCTAGGTCATGCACTCATGAACGGGGACGCATTTCAAACAATCCAGGCTCTCAAAGCAGTTAAAGAAACAGTTTTTTGGAAATGCGCTGTTTGGTAAATATGTCTGTGCAGTCCAAAATGTTGATTCGTCCAAAAAACAGGCAATTTACTAAATGTACAGACGTAAGCTGTAAAAGTTGAGCTGCCTTTGTGTTCGTGTTCAGCTCAGCCTCTGACTGAACTCAAAACTCACCAGAAACACTGGTTGTTTCTGTTATTCTGTTATTCTCTCTTCTTTTTCCTCTCTGTACGTTTAAGAAGCAGATTCATATAAAACCCCACGATAATGCAGCAGTCACATGGAATCAGACGGCAGACAGACAACACCTTCTGGACAGAACAGGAAAAGCAAACAAACAGTCCAACGAAATGGCAGGACGGCTAAATTAAACACGCATGATGATATGTTACTACGGTGATGGAATAAAATAAATAAAATATATTAAATAAAACTATTTTTGTGTCTACTATTTTTTGCAATTATGCTATAAAATGCAGCTTTCTCTTTATATTCTACTGCAAACTTAAAGAACTTTGTCCTTCGTCGCAGAATCAAACGTCCGCAGCTCGTTCAGCTCAGGGGCGGGACAGGGCCGCCGCTTTTCATAGACATTGCATGGCAGCTCGCCGTAGGCCGCACTTCGCCGCATCTCTGGTGTGAATTCGGCATAAGAGTGGATCAATCTTCTTATCTAACCCTCCTACAGAGAGCGAATAAGTATACTGTATTTCCTAAAACTAAATCGTGATGTGAAAACAACAAAAAAATGGATTCAAATTCTTTCTCTTTGAGAGGAAGAGAACAACTGCGCTGCTGTCCGGTCGTATTACGCAAGCCTTTCCTGCAGTACATCTGACAGCTCTACTTTGCAGTATGGATAATCCACCAGGAACATTAGTCAGACTATTTATATTACCTCAGAATTATAGCCCATTTCACATAGCCCTCCGTGGAGTCACGTTGCAGCTGAGGCTTAACTCCCTCCGCTCAGGGTCAGAAAGGGTTGAAGGTGCACAGATGATACTAATCCAAACATGAGGGATTCCTGCAACCTGTTGTCAGCTATGCTCTAATACACACATTTTCAACATTTCTCTCATGTTTCTAGATGTTTCTGTCTTGAAAAAACACGTGATCAGGTCTGTCTCTGGGGCAAATTGGAACCCTTATCCTACATATCAAGGGGGAAAATGGATTTTCTCCTCCGAACAGTACGAGACATCTGATATCTACACCCGTACAGAATTGAGATCAGATGTTTGGTCTCTCCATTACCATAATCCAATCTGCTAGGGAAAACAAATGCCGAGTTGTGAGCGATTTTGTTCAGTTAGACCAAAAGACTTGGATTATCAGCGTTAAATATCTGCTCAGTGTGTGTGTGTGTGTGTGTGTGTGTGTGTGTGTGTGTGTGTGATACTGCACTCCCTGGCCCAGCTCTTGTTTTCAAACTCCCCTGCCTCGCATTAGTCACTGCTGGTCTCATTCACCATAGTTTGTGTGATAGGAATACTAATGCCAATTTACTACAACTCCTCCGACATTTAGGGCTTAGGATGTTGCCATAGTGCTGATTCAATGTCTGCTGTGCGCAACCTGTGGCAACACCGGACGGCTTATTTGAAAGAGAGACGAGAGGAATTGAGCTCTGCCTATTAGATTTCATCGCACTTAATAAACTGCTCACACTCTCGACGGTTGCGCGCCGACTGATCGAGGGCTTTGTCACCTCTCGGGATGTCCAACAGAAGCAGATTAGCAGCGTTCGGCATGCAGCACCCTGCTTTTCGTGGCTCTTTGTGTGAGCAGTGTGTGAAACGTCTTGCTATTCATTAAAATGAAATGAAAGGGACAGCCGGGGCTCATGCGGGCATCCCCCTCCTTCAATACAAAATGCTCAGGGATGACGTCATCTCTGCATCCCAAAGCATCCCACCAGGGATTAATCTGCATTTACACAAATCATTAATTAACTTCCTGGATATAGAACATATACAGTAAATGGACACAGTATAATACCTTATGCAGCACTGTATAAAATAACTAAGATGTTCCATGATGTCATGGGTGACAGCACGTGAACTTGTTCTGCCATGTCTACAACCTAAGATATATCATTTTAAAAATTATAAATATGTTGCTGTTTTTGACTTTCAAAAAGGAAATATTACCTTCACTATTATTATTATTATTATTATTATTATTATTATTAT
Source organism: Adelosebastes latens (assembly GCA_916700685.1). Taxonomy (NCBI): domain Eukaryota; kingdom Metazoa; phylum Chordata; class Actinopteri; order Perciformes; family Sebastidae; genus Adelosebastes; species Adelosebastes latens. The sequence continues at coordinate 27,213 of CAKAKR010036143.1, read as the reverse complement.
TATAGACCGGTAATGGACTGATGCTTAATTTCTCACTAGGCCTTGGTTTAATTGGTTGATTAATTGATTCCTACATAGACTGAGTCAAAAATCACTCCTTATTTACAAATAGTGCACTTACCATTTTATTTGAGTGTCCACATTTTGTCACTCGCATTAATCCAAGTGTCCATGGCATTCACACTACATTTTTCTGACAATCCCATCATGCAATGCGCCACATTTATAGAAGCAAAAATTATGGTTGTGTGACTATACACTAGGGCTGTCGCAATAGCCGCTCTATTAACAAGACAACCGCAGGGGATGGCAAGCAACCGCCGCAACCACTATGTTCACGTTTTTTCCTTTTTGAATTCTTTGCAATGGGAGCGCCATGGCAGCAGCGTGGCGAGGTATTCCGCACTGTGCGCCGTACGTTTGGTGTTTTTTTTATGGTCGCCATGAGTTGAAAATTGTTCAACTTTGGGTAAAACGCTGCGCTCATCAGTGTCGGTTTTTACCCAGCCGTCCGATCAAAAGGGAGGAAGGGCGGGGCAAATACCACAACCATCAACCGTCACATCCTACATGTACTGTAGGCTTCAAGTACTGAACAACAACAATGGAGGAGAAATTAATCCACATAGACCGGCGGGTCCGTCCTCTCTCCCTACGTGTTTCAGCCTTTCCTTCATCCAGAGCAAGTACTCTACCTTGTGCCGACATTTTTTACTTCTGCGGATATTCCGTATCATAGCGACCAGATGCATGTGTCTCAGCTGAAAAAAACGCCTCATTGCCCTTCTGTGTTCTGCATTTAACAATAAACAAGTATTAATGAATATATTGGTTATTAAAAAGGCAACAATATACCTAATAATAGCCTAATAATAAAGCTTATTTGTAATAAAGGATAAATTAAGTAATTTGCAAAAAAGAAAAAGCAAATTATTATCACCGCAGGGGAAATTCCTTCACCGTGACAGCCCTACTCTACACAAGGGAGTGATGGCGCAAAATGACAATGATTCACAAGTGTCTGAAATTATGATTCACTATAGAGTAAACTACTGAGTGTCTATTCTTTAGGGAGTAAGATTTTGGTCGCAAGATTTGTTGGGAAATTGTTGGCTATTTCCAGTGACTGAAAGCTTCAGCTCCCAGTAAACTCCATCTGAAGTGCTTGATACCAACTAAATCTACTGCTTAACAACTAGATCTAAAGATCTGCTTCATTTGGACAAAAAAAACATACATTAGATTGAGCACATTCATCCCGGCAGACAAAATCTAAACCCAGTGACAAGCCAGGCTTTGTTTTAAGGATCCACTTCTACCAGACCTGCTACCTTATCATACGCTGTTCAGGAGAAACATACGAGTCGTCTCAATCCACATCCCTGCACCGCAAATAAAAAAACCTGTCTTTGTCTCCTGAGGTCTAACCCTGAAGACTTGTGTATCTGATGCACATTGCACTTTGAGTTTGTATTTACTGCTAAGGGATACACTCAGGTACCAGTTTATCAGGTACACCTGGCTACCTTCATGAAGGTTATAACAATCGGTATTGCTGACAGGTTGTTTCTATTATTTTGTCTACCCCATTTATATCAACGAGGGTGGGCTAAATAAAAGAAACCACAAACTATGCCCTCCAAAATGATCATTAAGTTGCATCAACACCCCTCGTAAACAATTTAAACAAAAAGGGATAGCCTGGTCTCCTAAAAATTAAGTTCCCACGTTAAGTTTCGAGGGAGACGTATTTTGTCACGAATTACGTTTTATTATGTTTTTGGCGTGTCTCAAATCTGTTTGTAATGAGAGTCCACGGAACTCTGTGTAAGGAGGAGGGCAGGGTGGTGGAAGGTTCAACAAACAACAGGCTTTTGCCCAGGAGACCAGTGTTCATGTCCCGTGTGAAACTAAAAGTCAGCGTTCGCTTATTTTAATCATGATGTTTTTTTTACTAAACCTACCCAAGTAGTTTTGTTGCATGTTTTGTTGTGTTTTGTTTCAATTTCGTAGTCATTTTAACCTAAGCAATGATGTTTTAACCTAACCAAGTAGTTTTGTTGCCTAAGCCAAACCAACAATTTTTTTGTTGCCTAAACCTAACCAAGTAGTTTTGTTGCATGTTTTGTTTTGTTTCAATATACAACGTTAACCACGTGTTTAAAACAGTTTAAAAGTGTGACCGTAATCCCGGAGAAAATATGTTTCCCTCGAAACGTAATTGAGAATGCAGTTTAGTTGTATGGGAACAGAATTTTGTAGGGAGACAGGGTTGGAAGGGAGGCTTTATTGCAGCACTGTTGCATTAGACAGCATTAGTTTTAGCTAGGTGTACCTAATAAACTGGCAACTGAGTGTATATCCCTTCAAACACTGTTATAATCTATGTGCAGCTGCCCTACATGCTTTGGAGCCTGCATGTGAGCTCCAAGGCTCCAACTGGCAAAAGCCCTTCATCTGGTCTCATTTTGAAGAGATGAAAGCCTTCCCAGCTAATGGCGCTGCGCCTTCTCAGTGGGAGGGCAACAACGCTGTGATTTAGAAGTCATATTGCCCCGTGTATCATTAGATCTGTTTGCAGTCCTTCGCATTGGGAGGATGACACCAAATTGGACAGTAATCCTGCAGGTGCAACACCTTGCTGTCCGCAGGGATTGAACAGGCGAATGTGGGCCAATCCCTGATTAAAAACGCACGGCCATCAAACTACACACTGCCGCTTTAATCCCTGTCATTTTCATTACCTGGAGTCGTTAGCTCCAGGGCACAGAGTTCATTGACGGCCCTTTAACAAGATGGTGGAAATGCCCGCGGTCCAGCGCCACTGAGCTGTTCGCTCATTAAATCAAGTACACGGATGAAAATGAAAATAAACTCACAAGGGTAGGGGAGATAGTAGTAGAGTTCAATGAAATGTAATGCGGAAATCACAAGCAGAGGTCATTAAATTGAAGCCAAACAGGAAACAGGCTTTATGGGTAAGACGTTAAATATACAATCAGAACACTTGTCTATAAATGATGATATCAAAAAAGTGTTTTTTCTAGGGCTGTCAATTGATTAAAATATTTAATCGCGAATAATCATATGATTGTCCATTAGGGCTGGGACGATACACCTATCTCCAGATTCAATACTAACACAAAACTTGGGTGCCGATTCGATATGCATTGCCATTTTTAAGTATTGCAATTTTACAGGTCTTGCAATTCAAAATTGCGATTTGTTGCGATTTTTGTTAACTTTTTTAACACTAGACCATGAGAAAAAGTTGGATCACACACTTAGGAAAATATCTAAATTAAGTACTTTCTGAGTACATTCAGCATGTATGTACTCAGAGATTTCCTGAAGTCAAATATATCAGTCATTGTCAGGCATTATTTATTATTTTTTTTCCAGCAACTGAAAAAATCAAAGAATAAAGACATTTCCCTCACAAATTAGTGGTATTTTCTTTGAAATTTATAAGGGACATGTAATGTTTTATACTTCTGGTGAATATAATCCAATCAATATTATTTCCATATATGTATTTTGTACATACAGTTCCCTTTGTTAACACCTTATTTTGAAACCGGACATAGTCACAGGTGTATACTTCCGCTAACTTCGCCAAGTCCGTTGCTAGTTCTCCCGTCAGCTCCGTTCTCTTTATACAACTCTTTATACTTGATTTCAAAATTGTAAAAAAAAAAAAAAATCGCGATACATAGGTGAATCAATTTTTTTTCCCACCCCTAGTTTCTTCTAATTACAATTATGCTACGTCCCCCCACCCTTAACCGGCCAAAGTCACAGTGTTGTTGGGAGGAGCACTCTTGGCTGAACAGAAGGGCCACTGACACAGATTCAAGATGGAAGGAGGTCAGTCTGAAATAGAGCAGAAGCAACAAGACCTCGCAGTCAGTCAGTAGAAACCCCTTCCAGCTCCACGCAGCTGGAGATGCAGATCTTTCAGAAACACAAGAAACATCCTCCAACCTCCCAAAAGTCACACTCGTGAACCGAGATGAACCCAGATGCTTGGAAGGCGACGTGACTCTGAGACACTTTAGGTGTTCTCGGTACCGTTATGAATTTAACATGCACAGTAGCTGTGTGTAGGTCTTTAAACATGAGCAGCAACAGACTCCAATATGAAATCAGGGCGCTCCTCTCAGTAAACGTGTATTAAATATGAAGTCATGAAGCTAATGTAATCCCTCTATAAATTCCCTTCCTTTCCCCACAGAGAGGGAAACAGATGGGAGTACATCTTGAAATATATAAAATCCAGAGGCCAAAGGAGTCAGGTACTTTCCAGTTCACTCAACAATGCACAGTATGCAAAAAGGAGCTCAAAAGCAGTTGGATGAAGATAAACAATTTTTCAGCATTTCATACTGAATGTGGAAAAATCTGTGTAAGAGCTGTCTATAGAGCTGAGCAATTATTCAGTATTATCATCTATTGACTTCTATACATTAGGCTATATGTTCATATTATGACAATATGAACATATAGTGTTGTTGTTTTCTGTTAAATGATTGAGTCAGCTTTTAGAGCTTTTTCCACAAACAGAAAATTAATCTGCAACTGTTCTGACAATCAATTCATCATTTAAGGGTCTAAGGATACCGGCTGTTGTATTTTTCAAGCAAAGAAGTAAATAATTCTCTGGTTCCAGGTTCTTATTTGCGGCCCAAACCCCAAGATATTCAGTTATCAATTACATTAAAATCTGAAAATCTATTTTTGAAGCTAGAACCAGGTCATGTTTGGCTTTTGTGCTTTAAATATGACTGAAATGATTCATCAATTATTTAAAAATAAAATGCTGATTAAGTTTTTGTTGATTGACTAATCCATTACTGGACTAACTGTTTCGGTTATGCAAATTTTAATCGAAACAAAACTTCCAGTTTCATGCACTTTACATCAATTTAACCATTTTATACATGATTTTGCATACATTTACCATATTGTACTTCTGGATATCAATATCAGAAAAATACTCACACTAATAATGTGGTATTATTTTCAGCCATATCACCCAACCCTAGCTTTCCATTTCTGCAGTATACACAGTATTTATTGATTGTAATACTAAATGTCTTACTTAAACTCCCACTAAACATGCGTAGTTAATTCATCTCTTGCAGAGCGAGAAACTCCACTAGATGCTCTGCATTCCTTCATACCAGGCATCTCCTGGAATTTGACATACACCCCCCCTCACCCTGTCATCTGACTTTGTGTCACAAATCCATCCATCCAGTCATTCTCTCACAGACGCTGGAGACACAAGCAGTGAGCGCCACAGGTCACTGGCCTTGGATTCCCAGCCTGTCGGGGCTCTCTGCTCCGTGTGACTGAATGACAAACCCCATCACCATGAAGTCAGCCTCGCCTCAGTCCTCCACCCCCCAGCTGTTCACACGGGAAGGGAGGAAGGATCATCTGGGCTGTTTGCCCCGGGCCATTCAGACACAGAGAAAAGAGTCTGTCTCTCAGCGGAAGCAAGAAGCCCTCCAGACAATAGTTATATTCTGCTGGAGGACTGGTCAGACACATGAACGGGCCAGCAAGGATGCTGAAAACCCCGCCAAAACAGCTAAAAAGGGCGTTCCTGAAATATCTTCTCAAGCTCAGCCTGAATACTAGAGGCACTCATGGTGGTTCAGGAGATGTAATCACAAAACAAGCAAAGGCTAAATGTACTTACCAACTGCCCGAGTAAGCACAATCTCCTAAATATAAGAGTGTGAGTCCTAACTTTAAAGGTCCCATATTATAAAAAAGAGATTTTCATGTTTTTTTTATTATAAAGCAGGCTTAAGTCCTATATAAATATTGTGAAAGTATCGAAACACTCAATCCACAGGGAAATACACACAGCCCGTATTCAGAAACTCTGCATTTGAAACAAGCTGTCAGGATTTGTGCCCATTCGTGATGTCACGAATATACAATATTTAGACCCTTTACACAATTTTAAACGTAAACATTCTAAATGTGTCCCAGTTTATTCCTGGTTGCAGTGTATGTGAATGTCATCAGCTGACAGGAAGTACACATGGACCCAAGCTGTTACCTAGCAATGCAATTCTGTTGCAATTCTGTCAAAATGCGCTAAAACGGAGCGTAAATACAGGCATATTCAGGCTGACAGTATGAGGAAAATAAAGGGATTTTTTAACATTACAGCATGTAAATATGTTCTAGTAGAAACACAAAGTAAAAGTATGAACCTGAAAATGAGCATAATATGGGACCTTTAAGACTCTTAAGATTTTACCACTAATATGATGCAGTCATATGCTGCAGGTAATACACTTTGTTGCATCTGTGTTGAAGAAATGCACAACAATATTAATCTGTTAAAAGCATATTTTGATGGCAGGCAAGTTAATAAGGGTCCAATCAGCTCACCACCAACAAAACAAACAATCCAATAACACCGGAGATGACGTCTCCGAAGCTATAGAGAATGGACAACGACGTCATGGCATATTGCATTCTGCGTAGTGGTTGCCATGTTTTAGGATAGCCCTCGTTGTTTATATTCAATTGTTCATTTTCAACCACGAGCACACAGCGACAACAAACACAAATCAACAGAGAAAAAAAACTGTAATGGAACATTATCTAACAAGTGTAGTGAAGCGGCTCTGTTGTAAATGCTACACACTGACAGCACGTTTGAATGCACAGCCAAAGCGATATGTCATAACAGTGAAGGGTGGTTAGCCACCATGCTAATGGCATTGATAACTACGCCAACCGCGTTGCACATTTTCACGTTCATGAGGATACAACTATTAGAAGTTATTAAGTGAAGTTGGAACTGGAGGGCTAAAGTTAGCTAGCTGTCTTCATGAAGCTCCCAGACCGAGCTCCGCAGTTAGGGAACAAGAACAAGCTAATAACATAAGCATTTTGACTCGGTGGATGTCATTTTTATTTCATGTTAAAACAGCATTTTCCCATCCTCATCCACTCGGTCTCTACCGTAGCTTCCAATCCATGTCCAAAAATACCACAATGCCAGTGTATAGAAGCAAAGAGACGAAAGTCGCTGCCGCCATTTTGGACTTAAACGCTTATTATATTTATAATATTTTAATGTTCAACACCGGCCATTTCAGTAGAATATGACAATAAAATAGAAATTATTTTGTTTACTTTTGTACGGCACTTTGTAGGTGGACGTTTTACTGCCGTTCAGTAGTCGCATTCAGTCCCAAATGGCGGAAGCGTAACTTTTCTGCTGGACAATTGACTTTCATTTCTTGGCAATATACTGTACGTTCTTCGTCACAATCCCGTTCTTTATTCGATCATCCAACATGCAGTTCTGACGGAGTACACAGGTGGCTTAAAGGCCTGGATACACCAGGATTTGAAAAGAAATTGATTAATTCCAATGGAATCGGCGTGATCGGAGGATTTGAATGACGAGGCAAAATTAATTAACACGAATGATCCGTGTAGAGTTCAACTTTGGTGAACTTTGACATGCAAATCTGTGCAGTTGACCAATAGCAAGCTGTCTTGACAGCGCTGAGGGGCCGGAGAGTCCAAATAAGAGGAAGCTATCGTAGCTTAGCTTATCAGCTGTTTTGTACCATTCACGTTTATTTAACTATTCCAGAAAATACGAATGGTTTGCAGACAGTCATGAGACAGGAGTCGTCTTGTGAATAAACTGTGTGAACTTATTGTCTTGTTAGCGACCGAGCTAAGCTAACTGACCATTAGCACGCTTGTTAGGGTTGTGAGTGAGCTAATGGTTTGCTCGCCAGCTACAGCAGTTCACCACTAGCCCTGCTAGTATAGCCACCATCACAAAGCTTCTAGTGTGTAGAAGTAAAAACCAGTTCAGTCATTGGTTTCCTAAATAAAGTGTTTAAAAGAGCTCAAAGTTTTCTCTATTCCGACCAATTTAAAAGCGTATACTTGACATGAACTACAACAGAAGATACTGGTTGCTATGCCTCAATATTATCCTCCAGCGGGATGCGAGCGTGACCTCAAATTAACATGTCAGTGGGGAGAAAACAGCTCAAACGTTGCGTGCTGCCACTGTTGTACCGGAGCAAACACAAACACATAAGTTCCTGCGGCCGTGTAATCATCACAGACCACTTTCTCAAAAACAGATGTGGAGCATCACTGGTTGCAATCGCACATCTGTTCGAGTCGCAGTATCCATGGAGACTAAACACAGAATATATACAGTTTGTTAAAGAGAGATCTTCGGGCCCTGAACAGGACGGGTTATTCGTCATGTAACTGGAACTACGAGCTGATTTCCTGCATGATTTTACACGTGTGGGAAGCGCCGTGTCATGCCAATCCTCATAGAGAAATAGCCTTGATTTTCCTGTACTCTGGGCCTGCTGCTTCGTTTCCAGTCATCCACCTCCAGGGTTGTTACATAATACAACATAGTGCTGCTTTTAGCTCCACAAAGGAGACCGTTTGAATGCTCTCTGAAAAACACAGTTACAGGCTTCAGTGGCTACAAGAACATGCGTTTACTTTGTCTCTTTCAGCGCCTCTTCTAGTCATTTAAACATCCTGGGCAGCAGATAAAAGACTCTTAACATACACTGGAAGAAAGTGCACAATAACTTGAACACGGAGCGTAAAGGAGCATCTCCCTATAGCCAGTGAGAAAGACTTGTACAGTATACGAGGAGGAGGAGGGGGCATATTTTCATTCCACAGGCACAGCTCCAGTCAGATAAGAGATAACTTTATCGCCCATTCATGAGAGAGAGAGAAAAAGAAACAGTAACGGGTCTCAGAGCTCTAAATAATGAGGTGGCTGACTCTTTAGCATGCAGCTTGAAGCCTCGCTGCTTAGCATATGAAACAAGGAAGGAGACGGTTAGTGCAAATACCCTTCACTCAGCGCTTCCTGAGATGTGCCTTTCTCCAGCCCAGATGGCCGTCATTAAGATGCTGCTGCCAAGTCTGGAAGGCTTTGATTTATTTGGGAGCAGAGATTGTATTTTCAGTGCATTGTTGGAAAGAATATTTACTAAAATACTGTTCTTTAGTATAAGTTTTGGGTACTCTATTTTATGCTTCTTTATACTTCTACTCCAGTACATTTCGGAAGCAAATATTGTACTTTTTACTCCACTAAGTTTGATAGCTGTCGTTGCTTTTCAGATTAACGCACAAGGCATTGTTACAGAAGACTTGTATAAAGCTAGTTGGGGCTACTTGTCACATTTCAGATGTCTGAGGTGTTAGCAGTTCCACCAAAGAGTGATTTCCTCTATTAGCCTCTCTGATGGTTTCATTTGAAGTGTTCAAGGTCCTAAGAGGTCAAATTAGACAATATGCCACAAAAACAGCAAAAATTTGAGCAGAGTCCAAAATATGAATACAAATTAAGGATGCTAAAAAAAATGTAACTGATAACCAACCCTTGTTAACCGATTATTAACCGCTAACCGACAAGATTAGTGCATCGCATGCAGCTGTGCGTTAGCTGCAGTGTATAAAACAGACAACTGAATCCCCAGTTCACCCATCTGGGAAAGTTTTGCTCAGCTTTTTAATTAATCTGTAAAATTTCTTTTAACCATTTAACTGATAGCATTAATCCATTAAAATTCTTAAGGTCTGTTAACGGTTCATTATTAACATCCCTAATACAAATGTATGTATCAGAATCTTTTTTTGCTTCCTTCCACATTAATAATCTCACGAACCCTCAGATTTATCGCGTGACCCTTTGGAGGGGCTCGACCCCTAGGTTGGGAACCACTGGACTGAACTACCTACAGTAGTTAAATCTAGCTCCACCTTAAAATTACAATCTTGAAGGTCAGTGTTGCCTGTGTAACGTCAGTCAGTTGGCAGTTGGCAGCTGGCATTGGACTTGCACTTGTTTTTGAAGTTTCCTCATCTATAGTCACCACTATTTTCTTTGTTTGTTTTCAGCCATAGTAACCGTTTACTCGTAATGCTAACAGAGACCAGAAAAAAACATTATGCCGCTTGTAATTTTTCCCAGGAATGTCGCCACAGACACAGTTCGTAATACTGCAAACATAAGGGCTTTCATCAGTGGGCCATGGGCTCGACATTATTACTTTATATACTGATGCATCAGTGTTAACAAACTAATGATGTTGTATATAAAAATATACCTGTCTCGGCAGTTAATTTTTTGCCGACTTTCTATGGATTTTTCCCGTGTATAGCACCTTTTGTTAAACTGTCCTTACCCCACATGCATGGCAACTTGTTTCCAGCACAAATTCAGCTATAAGTCTGACTTATGACATTGACATTTTGTTAATTCGACAAAGTAATAAAGCTGCCAGTAACCCAAAATACAAGAAAAATTATACAGACGCCTATAAAAATCTACAAATCTTTTGTGATGATCAATCAAAAACATGATCATAGAACAGGTTTTACTATTTATACACACAAATGTAGCAGAAAAATGTAAGAAATAGAACTATAATTACAGTCTATTTACATTTAAAGTGATTTTACTCCATTTTTGGGACTTATTCTTTGGAAGTCTACAGTATGTATGCCATTGTACATCACTGAAAATATACAAGTATGGTCGACGGACATGTGACACCAGCACTTTCCACTGGAATTCTCAGTTTGTGATCTATAAATAAAGTTATGTTACTTACTATACATTAAACATGCTCAGTGTATTCAGTACTTCGGTACAGTACTTTTACTTTAGTGTTGAATGCAGGACTTGTACTTGTAATGGAGTATCTTTACATGTTTGTATTGGGTGCTTTTACTTCAGTTAAGGATCTTCCACCACTGCGGGTCTAAAAGATTCCTCCCTGAGAGGCTCTTGACTCATTGGGAGCAGAGGACCAGGTTTAGATGTGGGTGTAGAAAATTCTTGACTTATTTATGTAACCTTTGGTGCACGGCGCTCAGGGGCTTTGGTGCAGGCTGTGTGGGGAAGCCTTCAGTTTCCTCTGATCCAATGACTAGTGACACTGTCTGAACTACATCAATCAGTCAACGAAAGAAAATTGAAGTCATTTTTAAGCAAAAATCCCAAACATTCATTAGTTACAGCTTCTCCCTATCAAGGATTTGCTGCTTTTCTTTGTTTTCTGTCAAAGTAATGCATTTGGGTTTTAGACTGTTATAGTCAGACAAATTTTGAGGTGAATATTTCACTTTTTGTGTCATTTTCTTTAGACCAGATAAGCAATTAATCAATTATGAAAGAAAGAAAAAAATAGTTGCAGCTCCAGTTTGAACTGCATCCTTTGGGCAGGAGGAGCTCATGTATATAAGGAAAACCCCAAAAAGTAAATCATCTCCATCTATGACCTTTATTAATTCTGGATTAGGACTATGGTTCTTTGATGCTAAATATTAAAAATATATATATATATATATATATATATATGGCAGCACAAGAGGGAAATCACTGAAAAAATTCAACAGTCAACAGATAAGTCTTTGATGTCCTTCTCAGCCCATGTGACAACTCATATGGCTGCATTGCTCATCATCATCATGCCTACTGTAAGACACGACAGACATGCAGGCTGTGAAATTACGCACAAATCTGACTGATGTTCCAAAACCTCTAATTGTAGTCCAGACACCATTTATCACTGATCAAGGTATTAAAATCATCCCACTGACATTGAAGTCCAACATGCAACATAACAGAGACGACGCATGGAAACCATCGCAGTTGCATTCAAAGTCTGGGATAAATAATGTGAATTAACCCGAACAAATAACAGAAACCCGATCAAGTTGTCATTGAGAGTTTCATGTTCTTACCTAAACCGGGGTGAATCTTTAATACATTCTTCAAAATCCACCGTCATCTTGGGCTGGAGGGTAAAGTTTTAACGCGGTTAAAAAGAGGATTTCATGTCCCGGGTGTAGAGTAAAGGTTAAGAGAGATGTTAAGTATCCGATACAGCGATCCGATCGTGCCACCGTGTCTCCTGCTCCTGCAGCGGTTCAGTCTCTCTCTCAGTCCGCTCTGATGCTCTGATCATCCAGAGCTGCTTCACTCAGTACTGGACACGGTGCTGCCTTCAGGGACTCCTGATAAACTCGGATTTTTCCACATTCAACGTCGCAGCCTTTAACATTAAGCTTCTTTTTAGTGGGAAGAGTAACATTTACTCCAGTACTGTGAGAACACTTTTGAGGTGCAAATGTAAAGATACTCCATTACAAGTATAAGTCCTGCATTCAACACTAACATAAAAGTACTGTACAGAAGTATTATAAGTACTGAATACACTGAGCATGTTTAATGTATAGTAAGTAACATAAGTTTATTTATAGATCACAAACTGAGAATTCCAGTGGAAAGTGCTGGTGTCACATGTCTGTCGACCATACTTGTATATTTTCAGTGATTTACAATGGCATACATAGTGTAGACTTCCAAAGAAAAAGTCCCAAAATTGGAGTAAAATCACTTTAAATGTAAATAGACTGTAATTATAGTTTTATTTCTTACATTCTTCTGCTACATTTGTGTGTATAAATAGTAAACCTGTTCTATGATCATGTTTTTGATTGATCATCACAAAAGATTTGTAGATTTTTATCGGCGTCTGTATAATTTTCTTGTATTTTGGGTTACTGGCAGCTCTATTACTTTGTCGAATTAACAAAATGTCAATGTAACAAGTCAGACTTATAGCTGAATTTGTGCTGGAAACAAGTTGCCATGCATGTGGGGTAAGGACAGTTTAACAAAAGGTGCTATACACGGGAAAAATGAATAGAAAGTCGGCAAAATTTAACTGCAGAGACAGGTATATTTTTATAAACAACATCAAATGTTTTCAGAAACATCTTGTAGTGTACTGTTTAACTGTAAAATGAGAAAGTTTGTGACCCGGCCGCCATGTTGAGATCAGTTGAGGAAATACCAAGCACCACCCCCTACCCGGAGCAAACTTTCTCATTTTACAGCTAAACAGTACACTACAAGATGTTTCTGAAAACATTTGAGGTGAGAAACAGTCATTACAGTAACAGAATATTAATTAATATTTGATCAGCGCTGCCTAGTTTGACCGTTTGATTGGAGTTTGTGAGTGATTTACAGCTACCTCTGTTGAATGAACAGCCAATAGGAACGCTCTCTCTCTGAAATGACCTGTGATTGGCCAAAGTCTCAAGTCACGGGCTAGATTTTTTAAAGTCTGAAAACAGCCATGTGGAGGTGCAGAAGTCTAGTTTTCTTTCAGAACACTTGAATTACAATATGCTGAAAAGTTGTTATGGAATTTTTGCCCAGTGATGCCAAAAATATTCTGCCTACTGCAGCTTTAAGTACTTGTGTAAATGTACTTTGTTACTTTCCACAACTGATCATAGCAAATTCCGTCATTTAACAACTGCACAATATGGTTTTTCACACAACTCTTAAGATTTCCAATAGCACTTGAAAGCAACACGTGTTCGTCCCTCTGCATGGGAATGAGTATAACGCTGACGTCACGTTCCATCTAATTTGAATGAATACAACATGTGCAATAATCTCATATAGGTTGGTAGCCCACATATAAAAAAGATATTTCCTTGTGAGTCGTTATTTTTTTTGTATTATTGTTTTCTATTGAAACGGCAAAAAGAAAACATTTAAGTTTCAGTCACTTCAGGTACAAATATGTTAGTTTGCTGTGCTGATAACCACGATCGCTCTCATTCTGTTATTGTTTGCATTTTCAACAAAGAGACAAAATAATTCTTAATTTTTCAGCTGCATACTCATCAGAGAAGTGTGACGAATGTATTTTTATAATCTGGAGTGTGAACTCAAGCAATGAATAAGCAAACACCCACGATGGCTTCACTTTGGTTGCTTCACAGAAATGCTCCTATACAGTCAGATTCACCCCTCTCATCTTTTTCACACCTCTGCAGTGTGGTTTTCCATGTCGGATCATCCTGTTTTACTGTTGTGCAAGCTGTGAAAATCTATTTAATGTAAAAGCCTGATGATTGATTCTGAAACACTTTAAAGAAACCTTTAACACATCCTAGGGTTGCTATATCTATCTACTTTCCCATGCCGCTGTTAAATGAGGGTATCTTAAGTGCATCAATTTCCCCAGCAAGGCTATTACTAATTCACAGGAAATGGGAAAGCTTGGAGAAAGAGCGCCTGCTTGGGATTTCACTGCAGGTTTTCATAGAGCGCCATTGTTCCTTCCGATCCCGTCTTTAAAAAGGCTGCGGCTCAGGCCATGAATGGAGATGATCTCATCCACTCAGCAAAAGAGTCCTGACTAAATACCACCATCAGTCCCTGACATAATCTCAGAGGAAAAATACACACATGCCTTTTTAGCCACGCAAGGGATGGTGATGTCGGTTGGTTGGTCCACCACTGTGATTTCATATCAATATCTATTGGATGGATTGCCATCAAATGCTGTACAGACATTCATGGTTCCCAAATGACGTATTCTACTGACTTTGGAGATCCCCTTTTTTCCGATGACCTTGACATTTAGTTCTGAGAGAAATGTCTCAACAACGGTTTGATGGATTGGCATGAAATTTGGTACAGACATTCATGTCCCCTTCAGCATGAACTTAAATAACTTTGGGGATTTTCATCTATAGCGCCATCATCAGGTCAAGATTTGAATTTGTCCATGACCTACCTACAAAACTGATGACATTCCCATCAGCATCAGCTGCACTTTGTGTTTAGTGCTAATTAGCAAATGATTGCATGCTAACATGCTAAACCAAGATGATGAACATGGGAAACATTCTGTGCGTCTCAATACCCGTAGGCTACTACCATACTATTTAGTATGCCAGAAAAAGATTTAATATGTCCCAATACATAGTATGTCAAAGTATGCCAAAAATACCAGGAGGTCCTACTGCATCCGGTCACATTTTGCAGTATGCAAGCCAGCATGCATCTCTGGATGCTCTGACCGACAATCCTCTGTGCAGTGGATATATGAGCAAGAGGGTCAAAGTTCAAGGCGCAATGTTATGACGAAGTAGTATGTCCCAGTTGTATGCATACTGCATGCAACAGTACGTACTTTGTAAGGGCAGCTGCAGTATGTACTAAAAGTAAAAAGGAAAGCTATGCAATTTGGAATGAAGCCATTATAACTGCTGGGCATCAGCATTGTCATTGTGAGCATGTTAGCATGCTTATGTTAGCATTTAGCTCAAAGCACCACAGTATGGAGGACCACAAGAGTCACAGAAATAGTAATAAAGCATTTAATTTATAAATAACTAGTTAAACAATTAAAAAAAGCATTAATACATTTGTTTACAAATTTGATTAATTAATTTCTGAATAAATGGACTAAATTACAAAGTAATTAATTATTTTACATTTTAAAGAGCAATAAAAAGTATTATAAAAAGAATTTACAAATGAAATATTATTCCAGCAATAAATTAAATAAGGGATTTACAAAAACACTAGTTATTAATATATGAAACGCTTTATTACTATTTCCTTGACTCTTGTGGTCCTCCATACCGCTGTGCCAATGTCCAGCCTGACAGAGCTGCTAGCATCGCTGTAGCTTGTTTTAGCTCTGCTGGAGGTAAAAAAATCTGTTCCACCATAACCTGGAGATTATAAACCACACCAGGACTATCACCAGTTATACAGAAGAAGCCTGCGGCACAAAAAGCAACCAATATGGTGGCTCCTCTGTTTTCTTTTTGCTGCTTTGGGGACTAAAACAGCACCTCAGTCTTTTGACTCCCCCCACCATCCCCCCTTTCCCTCTATGATTCATCCCCAGTTCCTTCTACTAATCTGAGATCAAAGCACCTACTGCTTCTTTATGAATGTGTTGAGTCAGCAGTCGAATGATCTGAAAGTGCACACTGCTGGAGAAACTTCAGAGCAAACTTGGTAGCGTGCATAAAATCTATACCGTTCTGGATTGTATTAACAGCAGTAGCAGCAGCGCATGATATCATAGGGACAGACATTCATGTTCCCCCTTTAGCATCCATCCATCCATTAACTGTAACCGCTTATCCCATTCGCGGGGCCCTTTAGCATGAATTGTAATAATTTTGGTGATCCCTTGACTTTTCATCTATTACCATTGTCAGGTTTTATACAGTATATCCAGTACTTTGGTTTATGGCCAAAATACTTGCAAAACTAATGACATTCCCATCAGCCTCAGTTGTACTTTGTGTTTAGTGCTAATTAGCAAATATTAGCATGCTAACACACTCAACTAAGGTGGTGAACATGGTACACATTACACCTGCTGTCATTTTGAGCAAATTAGCATGCGGACATTAGCATTTAGCTCAAACCCTGCTGTGCCTTAATGGCCGTTCAGACAGAAAACAGCCTTGCGTTACTTATGTTGTTACTTTCAGATGGAGCCAGGCTAGCTGTTTCCCCTTGTTTCCAGTCTTTATGCTAAGCTAAGCTAGCCTGCTGCTGACTGTTGCTTCATATTCAACGGACAGATATGAGGGTGTAAATTTCATCAAGAAAGTGCGAGTGTATTTCCCAAAATGTCTAACTATTCCTTTAAAGGTCCCATATCGTGCTCATTTTCAGGTTCATACTTGTATTTTGTGTTTCTACTAGAACGTGTTTACATGCTGTAATGTTCAAAAAGCACATAATTTTCCTCGTACTGTCTGCCTGAATATACCTGTATTTACCCTCTGTCTGAAACGCTCCGTTTTAGTGCATTTCAACGGAATTGCGTTGCTAGGCAACAGCTTGGGTCCATGTTTACTTCCTGTCAGCTGATGATATTCACATCCACTGCAACAGGAAATAAACTGGGACCCATTTAGAATGTTTACGTTTAAAACCATGTAATGGTCTAAATATTGTATATTTGTGACATCACAAATGGACAGAAATCCTAACGGCTTGTTTCAAACGCACAATGAACACGGGTGTGTATTTCTCCATATATTGAGCGTTTTGATAGTTTAACAGTATTTATAAAGCACTTAAACCTGCTTTATAATATAAAAGACATGAAAATTTCACTTTTTACAATATGGGACCTTTAAGATTTGGGACTCAGTGAGGTTTTATGGGGCAGATTCAGAGTCATATGATGAACAGAATTGGGTGCTTGACAGCAAAATGATTTACAGTGGAGACTGCCTAGCTATGGTATCAGTAATGGACTGTTCACCCCCTGCTGCTTTTGTTTCCTGTGTGGCTTCGAACAGGAGCGGAGATGAGGCTCGTCTGGCTTTGCGCAGGGAAAGTGAGTGGAAGGGAGCTGTCGACTCCCATTTTTGCTCCCGTCAGAGGCCCTCTCATGGCAGACACAAGCACTGCCGCAGTGTGACTGTGGAATCACTGGGAGAGATGTGTGGGTCTCTGGGAGGGTGACCTACTTTTGCTCCTCTCTTTGGTCTACTGGAGAGAGCTGCGAGTTGCACTGCTGAGCACACAGCTTGTAATGTTATCCCTTCTGACTGCAGGTGCAAGCCTCTACAAGACACTAGCAATGAGGCATGTAAAAATGATGCATGAATGTTCTGTATTATGCATGCATATGTCTTCTCAGCACCGACTCGCTCCAAAATGTATTCCCAAGTCTATTTTAAATTCATTTTAATCTTGCCATAGGACTGCTGCGCTCACACTAGTGGTGATATGTGTGTGTGTGTGTGTGTGTGTGTGTGTGTGTGTGCAAAGTGTACTTAGAAGGTGGATGGAAGTATAGAGACAGGCTGGCATGATCATCATAGTATTGTAGTATTTGTGTGATACTGTTTATGTTTTTGACAGAGCTCTGCAGACTTCTCTAGTTAAATTAGAAGATTAATACCACTCTTATCTTAATAAATATGAAGCGACTATCGGCAGCTGGTTAGCTTAGCTTAGCACAGAGAATGGATACAGAGGGAAACAGCTAGCCTGGCTCTGTCCAAAGGTAACAAAATCCACCTTCCAGCACCTCAGAAAGGCCCTGACACACCAAGCCGACGGTCGGCTGTTGGCCAGTTTAGGACCGTCGGTGAGCGTCTCTCGACCTAGTTTTTGAGGTGTGTCCTGCATCGTTGGCTCTAGTCTGCCCGTGTCTGAGGTTTTTCGGCCATTCAGCATGTTGAATCAGTGGCGGAGCCCGTCAGTGAGAGAAATCACTCTGATTGGCTGTTCAGCTTAAAGGAATCAGTGCACGAGAAGAGAAACAGAAGTGAGAAAGTGAGATTACAGTGTGTGAAAATGGTCGGCAAACGCCGATTTGTTTCATCTACATATCATAACAACGGCTTATATCCGTCGTCCTCGGTCTTCCAAATTCCCTTTTTGAATGATGAATACAGACTACCGCCGCCTGCTGGTGTTGAGCTTTTTACCCTCACGCAGGCTCAGAACGTACGTGGTAACTGGCTGTCGGCTGCAGTCTTTGCGGTGTGTTCAAGTGCAACTTGTCGGCCAAGACAAAGGCGACGTGAGGCGACGCAACAGTCAGCCTTTATCGCCGCTAATCCTTTGATGTCGGGTTGGTGTGTCTGGGCCTTGAAGCTCACTAATTAACACGTATATATACTGTATATCTTGTTCATTTAATCTGTACAAAAACTGATGTGTAAAAAAAAACATTTTTCCATTTTACGAGGGGTTATGTGCTAAACTATTTCTTGGCCAGGCAACCAGTTGAGACTCCAGGAGGTTACTGGTCCCAGCCAAGAAATAGTCTGGCACATAACTTAAAAAAAACTGCAAATTTCCGTCTGTACGCTCCAGTTTTGATACGGATTAGATAAACGAGATGTAATGTGTTAATTAGTGGGCTTTAGAGTAGTAGTAGTGGTTCCCAGTGTGGGGGTCGGGAACCCCACAGAGGGTCACAAGATGATGAACTGGATAGGAAAGCAGAATTTCTGTTGCACCGAATAATGATTATTTTTTCAGACTTTCCTCTAATCTTTAGCTTTTTTCATGTGAATTACTTATACCTCTAAAAACATTCAAATAAAACAAGGTCTCTGGTTGAACTGGTCATAACTGGTAGACTTGTGCAACCAGTGAGAAGGGGTCACAAGCAGACATAGCTTGTGTCCCAAACAAAAACTTTGGGAACCACTGAACTAAAGGATACTGCATGTTGTGATACTAACACTCATTTTAATAAATTATATTCTCGATCTGCATACTGGGTCACATCCAAAAGCCCTTGACACATGACCTTTCTGAGTTTGAAACCCCCCACCCTATTACCAGAAGTTGTTTGCAGTCATGCTAACATCACTGCTGACTTATTTAGCAGCCCTGCCAATGCACATTAGCCTGCGTAGCTAATGTCTCTCAGCCAACGTGCCTCTCTGCCTCTGCAGCTCTGAGCTTCGCTCGCGGGGGTGTTACAACTCTCAGCATCAGTTCCACCGCATCAGCAAAATAACTTGGGAGTGGAGGTGGAGGGATTCCATGCTTTTAATTCAGCTATATGTTTTCAGAAGAAGTAGATAATGTTAAATAAATGCACAGCCCATGAAACCCCCTTAAAACTTACAAGGTCTACAATACCAGTGTTCCCACTCTTTTCTAGAGACCATTTTGCCATGACTTTCCCAGGACATATTCAGTGATGATCTAGCTGATATGACAGACAGGGATCGCGCCATACACTAATATGTTCCTCTCTGTGGAAGTCTGATTTGCAAACCTTTACATACCTAAATGTACGATTCTAAGTTAGAGTCGATTTAGCTAGGATTATTAACTGCTGCTGACTCTTATCAGTTTATCACACCATACATTAGCTCCTTTACTAGTAATATAATTAAGTGGAGTCTTTGACGAGGCTAATCACACCATTCATAAACATTATTATCCAGCTCTCTCAACAATGCCCAACCAGTGGGCGACCTCTGGTTCTGAAAAGTGAAGCAAATGCTTAAGTGCCTTAAACTTGCATTCTTTCTAATAGCCAGCAGGGGGCGACTCCTCTGGTTGCAAAAAGAAGTCTGATTGGATAGAAGTCTATGAGAAAATGACCCACTTCTCACTTGATTTATTACCTCAGTAAACATTGTAAACACAAGTTTATGGTCTCGATTGCTAGTTTCAACGCTTCTTCAATACAGCATGATGTTCATTTAGTACATTTTGGTCCCATTTAGAGTCAAATAGACCATAAAGCAGGGTGTGCTTTAGGGCTTGGCTACCTTGTGATTGACAGGTTGCTACCACGGTGTTGTCTGGTCTGAGTCTGAACTTTAATCCTCTCACAGTGTGTTCTCAGTTCATGAAAGTTAACTGTAATATTTTGGTCGTCTAAAAATGTCTTATTCAGCGTTCGGTTGTACTTTGCTCCACCTCTTGTGTCAATTCTGGTTGCAAAAGCCAAGATGGCGACGCCCAAAAAGCCAGAAATCAAAGCTTCAAAATCATAGTCAAAAAACCAATGGGTGTCGTCACGGTGCCTACGTCCACTTCTTAAATACAGTCTATGTCTATGTGCCCAACACACATTTGAAACCATTGTTTCCAGCCAGAGTTGAATCACAAACTTTAAACCTTTGCATGCAAAACAAGCTAGCAAGCGTGTCAACTTGAGCAACTGAACCAAACATGCTGCTAACCAATTTAACATTATTCAGTCATTTAAAACAAGTTGGGAAGAAAGCAACGTTATGTAATGTCATCCAACCTGCATGTGCTACTATGTGATGTGACGTGTTGTTCACAGCATTTCCACAACATAACCGAGAGCAGCCCGTTCAAAATACTCTCGTTCATAAACTACCATTTGAACTAATTCTCTTTCTTTCTGAGAGATGAGCAGATTGATACCATTCTTAATAATGACAGTGGTATTGAGCTTCTCATGCGTGGAAGAATTAAAGCTCTACGAATTCTGTATTTGTGACCCACTCATTAGCACCCTATCGGGTCACTTAGCACGTCAATCTTTAAGAACACAATGTACTAATGAACAGACGCTCCCTGGAGCAGCGAGTCATTAGAAGTTTTGACCTTGGCTCCATTGTGTATTAATCGTGTTAGGGTGAGCCCAATGATTTTAAGGAGTCGCAGGCTTTACAGTCCAAAGCCCGTCACCACTGGCCCAGCTCCTTATCCACTCTGCAGTATGTGGTTCCTGTCAGTGATTCCTGTGAGGGAAACTGTGACAGGATCCCCATAAAGAGTGGACAGGGTGAGTACTGGGTCAAAGCTGGAACAGAAACAAAGGAAAGTACTAGTACAGGAAGCCTGTTTCACTGTGTCAGCTAGACTGGTATCAAATATTCAGATGCCCAAAGGCAATCCAAATCCTTGACACCAGGTTGTAAGGATGGTAGGGTTCAGTGAATGGTGAAACAGGGACATGTAGGGTGTGGCAAAGCAGCCGACCTCTTCAGCAATATTAATTATTTGGCTGAAACTATCAACACAAGAATAAAGTAGCCGGTTCATCCCGATGTTGCAATAACAAAAAAAGGCCTAGAAATAGTTTGACATTTTGCCGTATTTAACTTATTCACCTTTGAGTTAGACAAGAAGATCGATACCACTCTCATGTCTGTTCATTAAATATGAAGCTACAGCGAAGAAGACAATTAGCTTAGCTTAGCATAAAGATTGGATGCCGATGGAAACAGCCTGGCTCCGATCAAAGGTAAAAAAAAAAAAAAAAAGCCTACCAGCACTACCACAAATTGTCGTTTTCACACGTTGGTTATTGTAAAGATGAAACACATAAGTTATAATGTGTTAATTAGTGAGAGGCGCTGTTAGGCTAAAGCTAACCGTGTCCTGGCTTCAGTTTCATATTTAATGGACATAAGACTGGTGAGAATAAGCATATTTCCCCCAAAAAAGTGCAGATAGTAGCGATTATTAATACTGCAAGTAACTTCTCTCCCAAGCCATCCTCACCGGAAAAAAAGTCTGTATAGGTTGCAGCAGTCTTAACCTGGGATTCCACCGTCCCGGGAACTACTTTTCAAGTAACTAAAAGGTTCCTTCAGCCCACTGTTGTCTGCGTTTCCACCGCAGTCTAAAGACCTGCGAAGATCAGGCAAATGAGTTTGCTGACATATGAAAAAGCAACAAGACATGGGAAGAGGGCTGCTGGTGGTCACAGCAGTAAACTCACTCTGCAGCCTGCAGTTCAGTGTGTCTGCCTGTTACATCTAAAAATCATGGTGGAAAAAAAAAACGTTTTTGTTTCACTGTAATGATATTTACTGCTGCATGTATTTACTGATGCACGTTGGATGTAATGAATGAAATGCAGAGGAGGAAAATGAAACTAAGAGCATCGGCCTCATCATCTGTTGAGTGTTTGAGGGTTATTTATTTGTGCTTTAGAACGTTAACGTCGTCTCTCTATCTTCTACCGCTCACCCTCTCAGCTCACTCGACGATCTTTCTCTGTTTTTCTATGTCTTTTTTTTAAATGAGTCAGGAAGCCGACAGCAGAGCCTAACTTTATTTTAATGTTATCAAACAAAGAAAAAAAATGCTCTCCCCTCGTCCTAAAATGGTCCTAAATCGATACTAGAGCACTTCCGTGTTTTATGGATGAAGCGGTACAGTTGAAGCAGCGACACTGTGTGTGTGTGTGTTTCACCAATCAGCGACGGTCATCCCTGCAAACTCCACCCCTTTCAAAGTTCTGGTACTTTCAGAAAGTACTACCCCCTGACCAGAGCATTTTTGGGGTGTAAAAAGTCCCCAGAACTTAATTTAGACCCTGGCCCCTGCAGTCAAAACGTAATGGGTTCCTCAAAAGGTTCTTAGCTCCGGGGAAAGTTCCTGCGGTGGAAACGGGGCTTTAATAAGCATCTTATTAAGACCCACATTTACGTTTGTTGTTAGGCGGCGAGCTCTAGTGGCCGTAGTAATTATGACATGAGTACTAGTAGTATAAAGAGTGTCAAAGTCCGCATAGGGAGGATGTTGGGGTTGGTGGGTCGATGGATGGATCAAGGTAGGTAAGGTAACCCGCAAGTTAACTATTCAAGGTCAATGCCTAACCTTAATCATCTCGCGAGAGTTTCGCAACTTGTGTGTTACCTTCTAGACACGACCCCAGGAGACTGGTAGTCGTGTCCTGTGTGAAACCAAAAGTCAAACATGTTGAGTTATTTTAAGTTACTTATGTAACTACAACACAAACAAACGTACTTATTTTTCACCCAAAATGTGATATTTTCCTAAACCCAACCAAGTAGTTCTGTTTCACAACGTTAAAAAGAACGGTCATGTAGGTCTTTTGGAGACTCATTGGCAAACATCATATTCTGGCTCTCCAGTGATCCTAAGGTTATTGCCTAAGTAACCAAAAAAGGGACTGTGAGCGCTCTCTTGTGTACACTTGGTTTTATACACCTTACAGCGTCTCAGCTTGGACATTTTTGTTCATTTCAACAATTCTGCTCAGCAAACACGTCTGGCCGATGAAGGTGGGCACTTGTTTTTCTGTGCACATTGTTTTGAGGGGAAAAGTAGGGCAAGATGAGCTGCAGGCTCGTTAAGTACCCGCCCACTGAATCACGACACTGATGATAACACACACACACACACACACACACACGGATCAACATGGATACATATCAGCTATAATAACTAAACTAGAATAGCAGGGAGTTATTTTGGTGGTATGATTTCTTGACCACACTTCTTCTTTTTTTTCCATCTCTCACAAACCAGTTCTGATTTTAAGGCGTCTGATTCAACACGTGATTGATTTTGGACATCAAAGGATGGATTTTATATCAGATGACCAGAAACAACAGACCTGAGGGTGTCTGACAGAGGCAGCCTCCTCTCTCTCGGGTACGGCTGGACCAGATGCTGAGAAATGAGACGGAAGCTGGTGTTGCTAGGCGATGGCTCAGTGATGCTGAGGGAGGCGGGATGAAGAAATCCTGCAGTCGAGCAGAGGAGTCTCAGAAACCCCAGTTGCCTCACATACTTTATTTGTTCAAGGTCCACCTACCGTCTATGTCCACCTACACCATGCTACCTGTACCAAAGTAACTATGAACCCTGATTTTACAAGGTGCTTTAGATTAAGACAAAAGATACATAATCATTCACTTTCTGTTCACATTTTTAGGGATGGCAATGTTGTTCTGTTGGTTCACCACATTGGTCCAGACTGAAATATCGCCACAACTATTGATGGATTGATATGAAAGTTTGAACAGACATTCATGTTCCCCAGAGAATAAATCCTACTGACTTCGGTGATCCCCTCACTTTTCCTCTAGTGCCACCATGAGGTGGACATTTGTGGTTTTTAGTGAAATATCTTGAGTACTGTTTGATGGGTGGCCATGGAATTTGGAAAGGACATTCATGTTCCCCTCAGGATGAATTGTAATAACTTTAGAGGTACCGACTTCTCATCTAGCGCCACCAAGATGACATTTCTGCAAAACTAATAACATTCCCATCAGCCTCAGCTGTACTTATTGCTTAGTGCTACTTAATGTTAGCATGCTAAAATGCTGAACTAAGATGGTGAACGTGGTATATGATACCTGCTAAAGATCAACATGTTAGAGAAAATGTGCATGCCGATGTTAGCATTTAGCTCAAGGCATCACTGTACCGGATCGGATATCCGGCCAATACTTACTCAAATAGCTGGATCGGGTATCGATGACAGTGGGGCCGATCTATTCAATTCAATTCTATGTTTATATACTATATACATTATATTTTGTTTTGACCAATTTGTTGCTGCATTAAAAAGGTTTACAGTTGAATTGTAATTCCTGTTCAGTTTGAAGATTTTTTTTACAATTTATTATTTAACAATAAATATCAATTCACTTAATGTATACCTATGTACTTATTTGTTAAATTTTGTTTTTCAAAGTTAGGAAAGCGATGTTTAAGTCAAGCCTGATGTTGCCTTACACATAAAAGAATGACCCTAGTCACGTCCACACAGTGAGGCATACAGCTTATTGATTAAACACTGGTAACTCGGTATCAGCTGATACCAAAGCCCAGGTATCGGTATTGGTATCGGGTCTGAAAAAGTCGTATCGTGCATCCCTATCTCAGTCTTGTTTCACATTTAGAATTTTAAAATATGTGTTAATGTAAAACTTGTGTTCCACTTCTAATTTGAAAAACAAAATATGCAAATAATGAAGTTCATATTTCATCAGACAATAAAAAATTGAATAGCAGGTCGTACATTAGTCATAGTGGTCATACACTGTAGTTTAGTTTGGGTCAATCCCACATTCACCACCCTGGTGCCGTAAATACCCACAATAGCACCCAATGTGTACTAACCAAACACTGAAATTAATCCCAAATAAATGCATATTTACTCCTGTTTGAGTAATGTTTACTAGAAATTACAGTTCACAGCTGTTTTCAAAAATTAAACTTTACCATTGTGACCCGTTTAAAGATTTATGTCTTCAGTTGGAACCAAAGGGCTGAACGCTACAGACTGGGTAGGGACATCATACAGTACTGAGAGGCGGACTAACGCATTGCTGGTTTTGGTCTTTTCATTTCTTCATGATTTATTACACATTTATTACACATACATTATACAGTAATAAAAGTATAGAATAATGTCAATCTTATCTTTTAACAAATACAAAACAAAAACATACAACAAAAGATAGCAAACAATATCACAGTAAACAAACAGGTTCAGGTCAGTTCCTTCACATAATGTTTATAACACAACGCTGCCACCATGTGGTCGTTTTTGACGGGAGCACCTTTATCGGGCAATGATACAAACCATCTTCCAACATCTCCTCTTCTTGGTGTCAAGGGCTCAAGTTGTACGTTTCCTTCTTTTTCTTGTCTTTGACTCTGTGAAACACACAAAAACAGGTAAATGTGACATCCTGTTCAGACTCTTGAAGCTACAGGGAAGTGAACTGACAGTTGGTAACTTACTGACGGCAGCACTGCTGGTATCACTGTGATGGAGTGCAGCTACTTCATCCGCGGTGACTGCAGGCCTTGATTCCTTTAACAGGTATTTAGGTACATGCTAAAGAAAGAAAAACAAAAAATAAGATAATTTATGGACATTAAATCCAATGTTATGGAAGGTTGTCTTTTACAGATGAGAAGCAAAACGTACAAAGCAACACCTAATTCGAATTTTGTTTTAGTAAATAAATCAGATAACCGAAAATGAGGTACAACCTGCAATAAACTTAGGTAAACATACAGACTATACCTGAAACGCACACATTAACGACAAATTACAGCATATTGAGAGTGGGGACGTCTGTCTTTTGACCTCAAGCTGTCTGGTAGATAAACAGATGATACTCTCTCTATGTAATGTTGAACTGACCCAGGAGGTTTGGGGCAGAGGATGAGGACTGGCACTGGCTCTGCTCTGGATCCTCTGGCTGTGTCGTCGTTCAGTGGAGCTGCTAGGACGATTTACGGTGGAGGGCCGAAGGCGACTGCTGGTAGATGCAGTTTCATCTACTTCAGCTAGGAGGTCCGTTAGTTCTCCATCACTGATCTCCCCCTCCAACATGGAGCCGTCTGTGCAGGGACAGTTTCACAGAATGAAAAACTAAATAATATACTGTAATATTCTACAAAAACCTATTCCTTTACTTCCTGAAAAACTGATGATGATTCATGTTGATATCAGTATTTAATACTTGACAAATCTCCCTTTATGCAACATTTTGAACTTAAAATCTCACGGTAAGCCATATCACACTGCTATCACACTAAACATTTACATTTTTGTTTGTTTGTTTGTTTGTTTTGTTATTTGTTAAACATTAACTGCAATACTTTATTTACATGAACAGAAACCAATGCCTACCTGGAAGACAGGAGACACATCAGGTACTATTATAACTTTGGAAACTGGTTGGCAGTATTTAAATGGGCTTAGGATACAAAAACACCGGTGTGGTCCTTTAAAGAAGGAAGAAACTACAATTTCCACAATCAGTTCTTGTGCAAAATAATAACACAACTAAGTAAATGTATTTTAGGTGACAGGCAACTTTACCTGTATGCTGAGGACTGACCGCACAGTCAGCACAAATCCAGTCACCTTCAGGACCAGTATTTAATGATGGTGTTAAGCAGTCCATATGATACCTGGAACAATAAAGTACAACTGCAGTTCTGTGATTAAGTACCTTTAACATGTATTTCCAATAGCTCCAACAGAGCTTGTAGGTGTTTGAGTGGTCAAAGTCAGTCAAGTGCAACTCACTATTGTACTCAATATGATGCTACTGCTGTGA
>CAKAKR010036142.1:0-86561 GCA_916700685.1 Adelosebastes latens | reverse complement strand
CAGATAACTACCATCTGTTGTCAAGTGCATCTTTGGACTTACATTCAACCCCACGGATCTCAGGAAGGGCTTGCACCAAACGTGTCACTCTATGGAAGATTTCAAATGCTTAAATAGAAAAGAAATCAAACAGAAATAAAGTCAAATACAATAGACATTTTAATATGGATTTCCTTTTTATGTATGCATTTACTGTGTCATAATTAAATGAAAACCATTAGGGGAACAATTATTTAGCTTCTTGTTTTTAATAAGTGAATATGTTTCTCATTGTGACATGCCACATTTAAATGAAATCACATCACCGAAAACAAAGGGAGGAGTTGTATTGCATTTCAATTTTCTAATCATAGGTCGGGGGCAGAACAATCGGCGTATTATTATTATGTAATAACTCAACAGAATGTGATCAATTTTCACTCCATTATGTAATAACACCCACATTTTGTAATGAACAGCTTGAATGCAATATATAATAAATTTCCCTGCATTTTGTAATGAATTATCACATATTGCAGGGGTTATTTCAAGATATTTTAGGAAGGCTAGGGAATATGGTGACACTAGATGTAGTTTTGGCCAATGAAAGATAATATACTAATCTTCTGAACTAATTGTATCTTTTAAACATAATTTTGAGTCCGTATGATTCATGCTTGAATACATGAAATAAACATTGTTGTTATAATGTTATAACGATTTCTATGAAAGAACACATCCAATCTGGTTGGTTATTACATAATGCATATATTATTACATTTTCATGAAAGAAAGTGCATATATCTAAGTGCTGCATTTTGTAATAATTTATTACAGAATGCGGGGAAATTTATTAAATACTGCGTTCAGACTGTTTATTACAAGATGAAGTGAAAATGTATTACATTTTATTTAGTTATTACATGATGCGATGTTATTACATAATGTGTTGTTACAGTGTTGTACCTGTAAGTTAAAAAACAATTTGCCTTCTAAACTTTCTACTTTCATCAGTAATAGTACATTTCTATCTACCTTGCACACATTTATTAACATTACCTTATCCTCCTCTTTAAAAGTGTTTATTTTAAGCTAACACTATAGCTAAGACTAAATGGCTAAGTTGTAATCATGTAGGCTACTGATAATTCTGCCAAGAAGATCCCTCTAAGTGTCTGTTTGTACAGCTTCCTGCAGCAAAATCCATCTCTTAAAACTATAGAGACTCAATCACAAATGTAACTAAATGTACAGTTAATTGTTAGTGTCCCTCTGGCCATCTAGCAGTCAGTGTAAAAGGCTGTCTGTCATTGCTGCCATCTGCAGCACTAATGTTGCATCGGAGTTATCGTAATTGCGAGTTTTCGACTTGTAAATAGTGTTCACGTAAACTTCCAAGTCTTAATTGCGACTGGAGATGGCAATTAATAGTACGGAAGTGCCTTAAAACCAAAGTATGGATGCCTCACATCAGCCAAAGACCATCAGTCAATATAATTAAACCCAAAGTGTAATGGATGGTGTTATTTTGTCAGTGCACCGCATTTTAATTCTCACACCAACTCTCATCTCTACCATCATTCCCATATGAAGTTGTAAGCTGGTCCTGCCCCCAGGCTATCATTGGACAGTAGCATACATCACTATCACTAAATGCAGACATGAAAAGGAAACATGCATTTATTTATT
Source organism: Adelosebastes latens (assembly GCA_916700685.1). Classification (NCBI taxonomy): domain Eukaryota; kingdom Metazoa; phylum Chordata; class Actinopteri; order Perciformes; family Sebastidae; genus Adelosebastes; species Adelosebastes latens. The sequence goes on along the minus strand of CAKAKR010036142.1, from coordinate 84,893 downwards.
TATTTATTTTCATCATTTAGGCATTTCAGATCTTCCATACTATGCAGGTCTGTAGGTTAATGTAAACAGCACGACAATGTGCTCATTTAAAATCAGAGGAACAAGCTAGTTTACGGGGATGTCTGGATCTTCCGGTGTGTGTCATGACTTTCCCAGAGACCTGTGAATGCTTCTTACACCAGAGCACAACAGGCTGTGAGGGGCTTTGCTGAAGGCTTTGCACTTCATGAATATTTCATAGTTTATACCTTTACTTTTTACTGGTCTCTGACAGCGTAGCCCGCTGGTTACCTTCCCCTTGCCACATGCAAAGTGCAGATACACAAGAAGGAGGTGTTTGACAGTTTGTTTGTATGGGGACATCATAAGGACAATCCAGCCTGCCTCAGCATGACTGTAATACACGAAGAGCCACGCTGACGGTGTGGCGCAGAGAAGGCGATTCCAAAGAGTCGGCATGCTGTTTATCAGCAATAAAAAGGGAAATAAGGGTGTCAGCCAGCTAGTCCCAAAACACAGAAACAGATGCTGTACAGACAAAAGAGTCATGTTTGTCTGAGTATCCTCCTCCAGCTTTCTCACCATGCGTTTTGGAAGGTGAAAGGAGAAGATCACTACATGCTGAGCTTAGTGGGGTGAGAGCTGAAAACCAAGACAATACTTAGGTGCTTCAAAATCCTCAACTTATTTAAGAAATAATGACACAGTTCATCTAGTTTCCAATCAAACCTCCAGTTACAGTTTTTGACACGCAGAGCCTTTGCACATGTGCAATAGCTTGAAATCTGAATGTGCTCCACTTTTGCTTCTGTTCTGTTGTTCTGTTGTGTTCACAATGAGCACAAAGCAAATTTTGGCCTCGCTTTTTATGCTTGATTTATGCTTGCCGCATCCACAAGGGTCGTAAGTGTCCGCACGGCCAAAGTGACGTCACACCATCAAACACGGCCCTTTGTGGGGGTTCCGTGCGGCAGGTTTTCGCCTGCCTGCGCACATCCATTTTTCTAACTATGCGGACGTGGCTGGGTGGAGAAAATGGAAAACTTTGAGAAGTTGCAATCTCCTGTCGCGAGGAGAAATCCACACGGATTAAAAGATTCAAACGCTTCTTCATCACGATTCCACGTCAGCTCATGTACGTGCGGCCGTCCTTGTGGAAAGTATAACCGAAGGCAGCTCTGGGTGCCTGCAAACAGCCACAGTAACTTTGTCTCCATCTCTGATTTAACAAAGTCAGGACGTCAGTGACGACAGAAGGAGAATATCAACGATGATAGGCTTTCGCTACACAGCTTCATGCAAATTTCTCGCTCCAGTTGAAACACACGCAGAATTGTTCTCATTCGCCTCTTTGCATCGATTTTGTATGTAATCGAGCCGCGCGAATAGTTCGCTTCGCGCTTGGTGTGAACGCACAATAAGAATCATTTATGTGCTAATGAGTGGGATGCATTAATATATTTTCTATTTTGTAATTTTTGCTTTTTTACATTTTCACACCGACACTCGCTAACGTTAAACACACAACCTGCACACTGAGTTATTTCTTAAAGGAATTTGCTACTTGTATACCATATTTAAGTCTAAAAAACATCTTAATAATACATCATTTCCCGATGCTTAGGCCCGGCAGGGAGTCAACTTAGGGCTGGGGGGCTTGCAATACACTGGTACACTGGCGGAAACCCTTGGGCTTTGCATTTACACCTGGTAATAACAAATATTCTCTTTATCTGCTATCCTAAAAAGTATGATATTAAGACCCACGTTTTAATGAACCAGACTTACTCTCTATACGCTGAGATGAATGCCATTTTCCCCTAGCGTTCACCAAGTAAAAAAACAGAGAGAGGAACAGTGTTTTCCTGTGGTGAAAGTATTTTGTATTGTTTACCAGCTACACAATGACATTACAGTTAGTTTCATGCAGGAGACTCCTATTTACCATCCTTCCCCTCCTGACTAAATGTAGCACGAGGCAGCAGATGAGCAGATGTCATCTTTATCCAGCCATATATCCTTTTGCATGTCCCTCTCATTAATAATTAGCCTGCGATGGCGCAGAAGGCCTTAATCATGAGAGAGCGAGTGAGGGTAACAGATTGTGATTGATGGGTGGTGTGTCTGCTGAGACGTGGGTGGAGGAGACAGTAATGGCACAGACAGCGCGTCAGCAGATGGTTGGTGATATAGAGCCGCAGCCTCGCTCCAGATAGGTTAATTAGCCTGATAAGTAAAAAATGTGTTGGATTTGGCACCTTGTCTGCGACTGGCCGATATTTACTTCATATGGGCACCACTCTTGCAACGTTCAGCCTGCAGATGAGCCTTCCTCTGTACTGACGTGAGAGCCAAACTGTCAGTGCTGTGCAAGAAGGTGATGTCAGCTCCCTCCTGTCTATCAACAGATCAGTCATTTCACTAGCAGGCGTCATTCAAAACAGAGAAGAGATGTAGCCTGAAACATGAATCATTTATGTTAGATGATTCTCTTCCTGTGTGCACTGCATCACATGGTAGTGCAACACTGTCTCTCATAAAATATGTTTATGTGGTAAACATTTTCGACCAACTATCTTTTGGAGGAGATGGAATTGCAGCCTAGCAACAGTTTTTATGATCCAAGAAGAATGACACTTATACTGCATAGAAGATACAGGAAGTAGGTTGAGGCTATGTATCCTCATACAACAGTTCGTATTGTATCTTACGAAGTCATTTCTCATTTGTAATTCTCCTACGAATGTCCAGCAACACGTCAATTTCCGCTTGTTAGATGCGTAGACCTACAGTCTTTTCAAAATAAACATCCGTCTTCACAGGAAAGGTCGTGGTTTGGGTTAAAAATGACTACGGAAGTGGCATTACTTAAGTACGGAAGTTACATGACAAATAAATCGTTGACCAAACGTTGACTTCTGGTTTCACATGGGACACGAACAGCGGTCTCCTGGGTTAAAGTCTGGTCTGGTGTTTTTGGACCCACCCACCATATACATCCTGGTTCACGATTAAATGGATTACATATGAATTTATTTTGTGTTATGAACAGTGTATGAGAACAGCTTGATTGAGGTCAATGGCTGAGATAAGAAGCACAGGACTTTAATACTAGTGGAAGGGATTTATGTTGCTTTCCAAATTTTGTCAGATTTGGGCTGCTTAACATTTGGAAAGGTTAGAGAATGCCATTGGTTAATTGGGGGGGTTGTTGTGTTAGCAATCAATCGCCTATTTACACAACCAGAAGATACGGAGCAACATTCGCATTAATTTGGAGATGTGTTTATGGACAAGTTCAATACAAACTAAGTTCAATAGTCTCTCTCCTTTAGCTCTGTTTTTGGTCTCCACCTACTACTGCGGGAAATAAGAGCCATCATTGGTGTTTTAATAATGTTTCTCTTATGAGTTATTGATCTGGGAAGTTTGAATCTGTGAATATCTTTCCAACTTTACCAAACTATCCAAGTTAGCAAAAGCTTATGCTAACACTGTTCAGATGCTTTGTTGGGCCGATATCCAATGGGATGCCTTGAATGAGCAACGTCATGACAACAACTATGACTAGTCATAATGAGGTTTGAGATATAACTGTTATTTAGGATAGTCAGAACTGAAATACAGATATCTCTAACTGTCGTTTTGACTAGTCACAATGACGTTATAGATATCTAGAATAAGGATTCTGTCACAATGTAATTGTGGATATCTCTAATGTTAATTCCGTATAGTCAAGCTTAGCAATTAAAGGTTAATGGCTTGCCATATGATCTGGTGTGGATGCAGCCTTAACGGAGGTAATTTCCAAATAAGCGTATCAGTTGCTTGCTTTGAAATAACCACCGCCGTTATAAAGTAGAGCATCGATTTAATTAGTGGAGGTATTTTACTGGCAGTAATGGTATTATTGTTATAAGTTAGTCTTACTCCAGGGAAATACAGTCTTACTGTGGGGGGAAAAAACACATCCGCGGCTTACACATGGTCACACCGGTGAAATACACTCTTGTTTGATTCTGCATCCAGTTGGCTATCCAACTCCAGGGAGGTGAAGAAGAGTTCAGTTGTAAAAATCAACTGCAGTCAATGAGCTGTGGCCGTTTTGAGCACGTGCCTGTTCGGAACGGGCCGATTGCTTGGCTCCCGGAAGCCTCCTGGTGTTGCTGCTTGCAGCGTTGACAGGTCAGCCCGCTGCAGAAGACATCATCTATGTATTAAGAGAACTGGATACAGCATTGGAGGCGGGGCCCCGTTCATTCCTATGAGAGTTGCTCAGTGGCGCATGATGCCAAAGTGGCTCATCTTCCGAGTGGAAAAGTACCCGGATCTTCCGGCGATCTTCCGCATCCATTGGGCCAATGGAACAGGCGCAGTAGCATCTGCTCGGTCACATGACTCGGTCACGGGGTCACAGCCCTCACGCTGTCGTCACGGCTTGCTAACCCCGCCTCCCAGCCCTCGCTCCAGTCTCGGTCTGGGGCTCATTCACATGAACGGAGGAAGAGAAATAACTCTGGATTCAGCTATTAGTGCATTTTACAACTTTTAGGACCTAATGATTTAAATAAGGACTATTAGAGTATTCATACTGGGAAGTTGATTCACCTCAAAGAAAATTATCCACTGAGTTACAGACGTCTCTTTGACAATGTAAGTCTATGGGAAAAGATATTTTTGGGCCAATGGCATCACGTGATGGACACGGAAGTTGTAGTACCGCCGTTTGGCCACTACGAAAATTGGCATCAACGACCTTCGTGACCATCGACCAACGATCTTCATGGGGGCTTGGACGGCATGCTTGTCTCAGTTTGCTTCCCTGAAGCCAATCCCCCGCTGCTGCACAGAGCCCTGTGTGCTTGTTTATTAATATTGAACGTTTCGCGTGTCCAAAATTGCACCAAATTTGACACTATAGTGTGACGTCTATCGTACAAATGTTTTTTAAGATAAGTGAAGGACACACAGACAGACAGAAAGGCAGAAAGAGATTCCTTACTTTATAGCTAGATAATATTAAGTACATGTAAATATTAAGTGTAATAAGTTAAAGAGCTCCAGGCAGGTATAAGAAAGTCATGTTTGGGAGACACTAGGGTTGGGCAGTAACATAGCAGCAGCATCTGTTGCAGAGTATCATGTTCTCAGTTGTTGTTTTCTGCAGTTTAAAATTTCCTCTGTGCCCCCGCTGGCATCACATCAAATCCTGCCAGAGCCTCCGCTGCTGCCCTCTCTGCCTTCCTACTGCTGCAGGAAAAAAAAACAGCAGACTCTCTCTGCTCCTTTTAAACAAATTTGTCAAAGGTGAGCAAGCAACATTAAAACTAGAATTGACTCACTTTGTGCTGAATAGTGAGCAGCTACTGTGGCCAGCAAGCAGAAGGTATTTCATTAAGATGTGCTTATTTCCTAATACCTGCTGGCAACATGTTATCACCACCAGCTTCCAATTTGCATATAAATGTAATATATTTTTATTGGTGTATTGTGAGAAGGCTTTATTGTGAGCAGTTCCGCATACAGACTTAAACACGGTCAAATTCTATTATGGCATTGCTCTCATCAAAAGATGGGTCTCTATTATTAAGACCTCAACCACTAGAGCCTAAACACGGACCTGAATAACAGATTAGGCAGCTTGGTTTGATGGTGCTATAAGACACTTCAAACATTTACTTGAGTCTGATGTAAACAAAATGCTGCTTGTTCAAAAAGGATATCAGGGAAGGAGAAACCTGTTCATGGAGCTGAATAATGCAAGATGTTGAGAATGATCACAGCCTGCACAAAACTCTAAACATATTCCGCCGTGTACTGCCGGTGTGCCCTCAGATCGACATGCCCCGTTTTTTGTTTGTAAGATTTTTATTACTTCTTGTAAAAGAAAAATAACAAGGTGCAGTCGTTGAACCCTGTGTTGTTGAAAGGATCAAAAAGATAAGATGTCATAAGAATATTACATGCCCCACCCATGGCTTTGTGAACCCATCTTTCTTCGGTTTCAGAGCTGACAAACGTGATATTAAGTTTGCAACATGCACTACATACAGGTCAGAAACCCTGACAAGACTTTAAAACATGTTTTATTGAATATTTTTGTATTAAATAAAGGCAGGAAATCATGATTCATGATGGACAAAACTTTGCAGAGGTTGAAGTCATAGACAGGTTAACCTGCTAGCACCCTCCAGGACCAAAAAAGTATACAAAATGTTAGTTACAATTTAATTTAAAGGTGCTCAATATGAAATGTTGCATGCATGTTTTTCTTCTTTACTTTTGGCATGTTGTTTGTATGCAATGCTTTGTTGTGTGTCTGTCTGACATTTTGTAGACTGATTGATTGATTGATTGAGATGGTCAGAAGTGGCAGCCCTTATACTGTATAAGTGTATGTTCATACTGTATGTTAGTATGTATGCAAATATCCCTGGCTGACCACACAATGAAATGCAATGAAAATTCAAGGTAGGCATGGTTCTAACATTTCCCAAAAAAAAACTGGTATGGTCTTTTAAATGAAAATAAATTGTAAACAGCAGGAATATGCTAATCTGATTGTCTTGTTTTTTTTTATTGACAATGTTATGTTAGAAATAAATCATCACGTCATCTTGCTAAAAAGACAGAATGCTGTATTGACTGCAGGTGTAGGCGCACAGCATGCAGCTGACTTTAATACCAGCATATAGTTAAAAGATCCACTCATCAAAGTCATTCTCCGTGCGATGCTGCTGAGCCTGGTGTCGTCTAACTGTCGCCTGATGGGGGAAATGATATTCTTGGGCACAAGCCTGGGTCACAGATCAATACCAGCGTCCAGTGAATCTTCTCCGATGAATCAGCAGCAGCAGCAGCAGCTCTCAGGGATGTATTACGTTGCTCAGCGTGGGCATCTGTGGCGCTGATGGACGGGACAGACGCACAACAACTGCTCTTTTTGGTCATCAGACACTGGAGGTAATGGCCAGCCTGGAGTGCAGGGCAATAACCTCCCGCTCTGCCATATTTAAACTTGTCCTGATCCCTCCTGTTCGATGTTCCACATAGGTGCAAATTACAAGGGTGGGTATTGATAGGTGATTTGTCAAGCTGCCATGTGGGGATTGGTTATGTATTCCAGAGGGAGCACTATGTAACTGTTCAGGATCTGAACACTCACAATGCCACAATGGGTTGGAGTTTGCCTGTCAAAGTGTCAGCCCAGCTGTTGGAGTCGTTGGGCGGGTTTCACCCAAGTCTAGAAATTCATTGTGGAATGAAAAATATGGCAGAGAAAGGTTTGGACCTGGTAACAGAGTTACTCAGTGCAGATGATGTCCCAAGTTTCTCAGCATAGTTTGAAAGTAAAAAAAAAATAAAATACAAGATCCCAACCCAAGTCTGTAAGAGTTCAGTTCAGGCATAGCGGGGAAGTATTCTTGGTTCCATTTGGGTTTGGTTTTCAAGAGGACAGCTGCACCTCCAGCATGAAAATGTGTAAGATTAGTACAATTTCTGTTATTTTGCTTGTTCCTTGTCTGCTCTTATGGCCTGCTCAGTTGCTGGGTATATTACCTAACTGCCTCATGAAATTACATGAAAGTGGTATCAATCTTTTCATGAGTCTCAGCAAGAGCGCAAATATGAGTAAAATGTAAGCACTGTACTGGATTGCATTTGGGAATCACCTGGTCACCTGGTCCTAGTTTTGACGGGGGTAAAGGAGGAAGTCAGGTGACATACAAAGAGCGATAAAGTCCACAAAGGGAGGAGGTTGGGGTGGGTCAAAAAACAATGGACTTTCACCCAGAAGACCGCAGTTCGTGTCCCGTGTGAAAGCAAGTCAACTCTGACTTATTTAAAGTTACGTATGTAAGTTAATTTATGAAACGTTACGTAAATCATTTAACTTACATACTTACATAACCTAGCCTACAAACGTACTTATTTTAACCCAAACCATGATCTTTTCCTAAAAGTAACCAAGTAGTTTCGTTGCCTAAACTTAACAAAGTTGTTTCCTGTGAACATGGAAGTTTATTTTGAAAAGACAGTGTATGTTTTACGGGTCCCAGAGTGTGGTACCACAGCAACAAAGTAAGAATCTGTAAAATACTGATAGAGTGCAGCAGCAATGAAGACACGGAAGCGCTCAGTTCGTCATCCAGATTGCATCTGAGGCTTGGGCGGAAGGTCACTGATACAACCTGGGGCGCAACGACTCTCGTGACAAAAGTTCCACCTGGATGCTGCTTACATTCATCATGTTTTTTCCACAATACATGAAAAATAAAATCACGTGATTGTCACATATATTCTTAGGGACAATATTTTAACCCTGGAAATAAAAGAAAATACCTTTTCATCTAATTAAATTAAATTAACACAAAAGTAGTTGCACAATTTTTGTGTGTACCACATATGCATGTAAAAAGTGGAAATTGACACGAGTAAAACCAACGCTAGAGGGGTACGTAGAGAGCCATAGTTTGAAACATAGGACCACTGACCATATTTGACGAGCTTGGAGTGAGAACATGTTGTAGCTGGATGTGTAAATGAGCAACTGTTTTGCTATCACATTTGCCACGTGACAACTTGGTGATACATGTCAGATGTTGTTTTTAAGGCTTGTTGTGTTGCTTCATGGTGGCGTAAAAAAAAAATCCAGCAATGCAGCTTTAAATATTCATTTTAGATACAGAACTGTAGCTGTTGTCCTGTTGTTGGAAGCGAGGACACGTACCCAGTCACCACAAACAGCACAGACAAGCTCGTGATCTCCCACTTTCTCTGGATGGCTGGGTTTCCTACCAAAGCAACCTGAATGTTGCACTCTAAAAAAAGCAGAACTGACAATGAAATCAGGCAATTTAACAGTGAGTGGACTGTGAAGTATGTGTTTGGGCCTTTTGGACCAATAGCCTTGTGTGTTTATTCTGTAGTAAGAGCACCTCAGTGAAAAGGGAATATAATGGAGCATTTGAAGAGAGTACACTCAAACTTTGACATTTCCAGTGGGCTGTGAGGCTTGTGGTTTTTAATTTCAAACTTTCTTATATAGATTTATAGTGTTACTGGATTAACTATTTGCTAAATGGTTAATTGTAAAGATAATTCAGGCTTGTTACTGTCGAACAGATTATATGGTCCCTCTTTAAATTTTAATGCCACAATGTAGCCCCCATTTTATGATAATTGAATCTGTAATTTCTGACACTGACCCAGACTTCCTCTGCTGTACACACATCCAATCAGGCATTTTAATTGGCTAAGATACATCAGAAATCTTCATACAGTAGGTCTACTAATTCCATACAGTATGTATGGGGATATTTCTTGGCAAGAAGCCGGCACTTCTCTCACCTGAAGAACATTTTAAAGATTTCCTCTTCAAGCAACATTTACCCTGATCAGACACATCTGGCTTCAATTGAAACATCCACTTGTCTTTTGCATGTCATATATGCAATGAGACATAAAATGACTTTGAGATAAAAAAAAATCCTTTTCAAAATCTATATCCATCACGGTTTGGCTTGCCCTCTTTTATCACAGGACGCTCAGGGCAATGGTAAAACTCTACTTGAATTTCACAGACTCAGATTTCCATTGATCTGTCAGAGCCCACAAGCTTGGTGGACTGCAACGATTTGGGTGTTGTGAGCACTGCAACATCTTACATGATGATGATGATGACAGCATTATTGTTATGATTGTTTGCTGTATTCTGCAATATTAGCATTGTCAGCATCAGCTTTAACAATCAAAAATGACATGACAGTATTCCTCCTTCCTTCTTAGCAAAGTGGAATATAAATTGACAAACAATTAAGACTGAAGGTCTTCTTGGGTATAAAACCTCTGCAGAGAGTGGTGTGTATAAACTGAGGTGGAATAATTGTCGGAGATGAATTCAAACTTGATTCTTGATTTATATAATTTCACACAATTTCCACAGCTGCTCTTTCTATTTAAACTCAAAGAAACAATTCACAGATGTATAGTACTGAGAAAACATACTTTACTTCTGCCTCAAAAAGAATTTCCATGTGTTTTATCCTGAAAAGAATAGGACCTATTTGATTGTCATTACACAACGAAATAAACTCAAAAGTTAATGTGAGCAGTGAACAGTCATATAAAGTTGTATTTTTTTTTTTTTTGCCTAAGCTGGTAATGTAGTTGCAAGCATGGGTTGATTAGAAAGATCACAGCCTGTACAACACTGTCAACATTGTCATAATATCATCTTTTTAAAGAGGATATGAACTTGTTAGCAAACAGATTAACAGAACCAGCACACAAGGAGCAAAATTAGCATTTATTTGGAGTCATGCTTATGGCCACCTGATGAATGTAAACCCAAAATACATTTTCCTTTTAGCTCTGCTTTGGTTTCCACCAGCTGTTAAGAAACATATCTGTCTCTTGAGCTGCTAAATGCGCCACTATGTTCCCCAGCTAGTCCCTAACTGCGTCTGCCGTTTGGTCCTGGGCAGGGTTGGGGCAGATTACTTCAAAACGTAGTCAATTAATGAATACAAATTACATGGCAATTTTTGTAATTAGTAATGTAATCCATTGGATTACAAAAAAAATGTAATCTAATCTGAATACTTACTTCAAAATAGGGATGTGAGATTAGTCGATTAAACGTTTGCTACCCTCACTAGTCGGCACCATAAATACTAGTCGGTTAACCTCTCGAAAATGGCCGCTATTCTGTATTTCAGAGACTGTAGCCGGCTGTAGCTTGAGTGAAGATGCTGGTATCATACGAAACTAGCACAACAAACAATTTTGAGAATATGCATGTTTTCCTCTCCTTGAAGATCATATACAAAACTAGAACACCTAAGGTATCCAATGATACCATGTCATGTCATTACCTTCAAAGCTTTGACTGAGGTTTTCGAATGAAGCTTTGAATGTCTGTCAACATATTTTATGACGTTATCACTCTAAAAAATGGGCAAAATATGATTTTGTGTTATTGTGGTTATATAAATGTAATTTATGGTGCTGTAATGCTGGACCACACTGTTAAGACAGGTGCGTACAAGTGCGTGTGGGAGTATCAGGTTTTGACAGCGGTGAAAAAGTTGGTTTTGGAGGGCTAAACGCCAACAAATATGGATTGACGCATGTTGTGATTTTGGAAATGATTACATCTTTTTTCAACATCTTTTATAGACTTTTGGACTAAGGACTGCGACAATTAATGTTACAGGGCTGAGCGCTGCGTCACTTGTTCTGTGTGTTTGAGAGAGAGAGTTTAGTTTAGCAATGGTCTGTAGACAACACAGCGGTCAGCAGTAAGGCAGCAGCCTCCACAGGAAGACGTGTCAGGAGGACCACTGACCTGACAGCTTTATTACCAGCTGACACAACTTCAGTGTAAAAGAAATCCCTTTACTCTGATGAGGACTTGATCTGGACAGTTTACCTAAAAGTTAAAGTTGCTACTTCATGCATTATGTATGCCACATTTATATTTCCTTTTCATTGTCTATGAATAAAGTGCTTTATTTTTAGGGAGCATTCAGGTTTAAATTCAATAGCACGGCCCCTCGGTGTTAGAGAAATATAGCATGTTCTTTCACAAAGGCTCTATGTAATTACACTGTTTAAACAGCGGATATGAAAAACGTTTTGATTTCATGCATGTAAAAGGGTAACCTGGACCATTTAACATCCAGACTATGAAAATGTAATCCTTAGCTACAGGTAGTAAATACTGACTGTAAGCAACACAACACATTTCTCTGTTTCACAGTCAAACTTTATGAGAATAGACAGATGACAATATGAATTACACAATATTTTCTACAGTATCTTTGAAAGGGTATCACACAGATAATCTGCAGTTTTGACAAACATTTCACAGCATAAAAAATATGGCAGTAACTGTCTGACAAGTAAAACGTGAAAACATCGGAGTTATCCTGTGAATCATGGGCACGGTACAGTCTGAGCAGTTTTTTATAAAGAAGTTACTTTATAAGATCAGAAATTCCACCTTCAGTTATGTTGAGGTGGTACAGGACAAACACAAGTTGCTGCCTCATTATGTTAAGAGTCATTGCTCTGATGTAACTGTAGTAGTCAGGATAACACATGACAGTAATCAGTAATCACTATACTATTACTTTGATTACTTTCAATTATTTATCAGGTGTCTTTTTCTGTTTCACATTTTCTATTGTTTTATATCATACTTTCCACTCCCACATCCTGATAGTTACTGTAAATGTTTACATTATATACTGTGCTACATGCTAAAACGTTACCTCTGTATCTCGTCATAACGAAGGCTTTCTTCTTCTTCACTGGACTCTCATAAATGTACCTGTAGAGACAAACTTTTCACAGAGTGTATGTTTACGATTTATAGAGTTTATGCATGAATACTAAGCTAATATTATGTGACAGAGACATATAAAGAAAGCCTTAGATAAGAAGAAAGCAGTATTTACTGAAGCCAAACGTCCTGTAAAACCTGTAATCTTGGCTGCCGATGTTGTTAATTTGTCCCAGATTTTTGTAAAGTTAAGTTGTGAAGTTTTTGGTTAAGAAGCGGTTACTGTGACGATATTCATGGTAGAATTGCAGCTAAACTCTGTTTAAAACCGCGGTTCCCCAGCTGAAAAGACGCCGGCAGAGCAGATGCGAAAACATCGGAAACACTGCCCAATCGGAGCAGACTGGGCTTTTTGGGAAAGGTGCCTTAAAGAGACAGGCGCTGAAACACAGCGTTTCAGACTGAGGGTGAGAAAAGGTGCAGCAGCCATGGGCAGTGTGAGGAAAAATAATGTGTTTTTTGAACATTACAGCATGTAAACATGCTCTGGTAGGAACCGGTGGGTAGAAACCCAAAAAAGTATGATCCTGAAATTGAGCGTGATGTGTCTCCTTTAAGTCTTGGATGTCTCAGTGACAGCACCACACTGGCAAACAAAAAAAAGTTAAGGATGATAATAAGATAATACTGAAGTAGTTATAATGTTCAACATGCCTCAAACCCTGATCCTTTAGTTTAGATGGTGGGGGCTGTTTGTTCTGTTTCTCTCATTTCATAAAGAAACAAAGATCTGCAGCACAGCTCAGGGCAGAGACAGCTGTGCTTTAAAAGAAAAATCCGCACCTTAACACTTAAGCACTGTTAAAAACACCTACCGGCTATGTACCTTGCATTTCCTCGTTCTGGGGTGTTGTTTAGTGCTGGATTTTTCTTATTGTCACAGGTAAGTGCTAAACAGATGGTGTGATTTCATGTTAAGATATTTCCAGCAGCTCAGAGGAACATTTTCAGCTGAATAAAACAGCAGTAATCATCAAGTTTTCAATTTCAACAGTTGTACAGGGAGAAGTCTTTCAAACAAGAGGTAGAAAGTTCAGTTTCTCTATATACACGCCGGCCAAACAGACCATAGATTCTTGGTTACACACACATACACTGCAGCCTTCAACACCTGGACATGTTTAAGTTCAAATAGAAGTCCATGGCCTCTCTCTGGACTCTGTAGTTTGTAAGAGGGTCTCGTGCTTCATGTCGGTGTTTGCAATTTCTATATTTAACTAAGTGTAGCATAAAAGGCCGGTGACGTTTCCCGGAGACAAGTCAGCTAATGTTAGTTTCTGTCTGATCTAGTGCAGCTTCCTTGCTAGGTAGGAAAGAACACGGGAGAGATAACACTTTCATGGTAGATTTTGTATTTTAAATCATCTCAGCAGTAGTGGGTGCACTCCTGTGTAAAGTCAGTAAGCAGAAAACCTCAGGGTGATTTTTAACAGTGACTTGACTTTTGAAGAGCAAGTAAAGAGGCAGGAGTGGAGTTCTGCTTTCTGCAGTTGAGAGGCAAATCAAAAATCAAGTTGTTGTTTTTTTTCTCTCTATCTCGCTCAGTTTTTTTTTCTTTATCTGCTATTTCAGCCTCAGTCAGCCACTTTAAACTGTGTGGCTCCTTCAGCAGCAGCAGCACAATCACACTGAAGTACGGTGAACAGATCACAGACCTGCAATTAACATCTCTACACTAGTTAGCAGATATTGATTTTAGGGATGCTCCGATACCGATATCGGTGACAATGGAGCCGATCTATTCAATTCAACTTTATGTTTATATACGATATACATTATATACTGGAATTTAAATTCCTGTTTAAGTTTTGACCAATTAGTTTATTAATAAATAGAAATTCAGTATATTTATATCTATGTAATTTGGGATTACTAATTTTGGGGTTTCTGAACAGAAGTGCTCGCCATCCAATTGCCCAAAAATGCAATTCTTGCAGAAATCTCCAAATGTCAAACATTTTTGATACCAAATCACAGCATGACTTTTTCTATGATGTTCCTCAAGGTCTTGGTGTCTAAATGTGGTATTTTGGAGGAATTATTGATCATTTTGATCAATTCTCCAGTGGTAAAAAAATGGTTAAATGTATAGTAGCACCAAATCTGTGTAACAAATGGTATCAACCCAAAAACTGCTGCAACACCTTATAAGACATAATAGAGCATGGGAATGGAACCATATGCTTCTATCATAATGTTCTTAACCCTTATACACTTTTACAATTTATTTTAAATAATGAATTAATTCATTTGTATTTCTGATTTATGACTAGAACAACTTGATACACAGTGCTGAGCTGCATCTCACATTAATCTTCAGGTTCCCAGCTTTCAGATGATGTACACCACTTCTATTTGACATCTACTGTTGTCAAAGCTTCTTCTATACGCTGATCCAAGTTCTCCAAAGTGATGAAGGTCTTTGCATCCTCCTGCAGCTTCAACATTTCCTTCTCTTTTTCTTTGATGAACTCTTGCTGCTCTTGTTCTCGCTGAATGGCAGCTTCGACCCGCTGGCGCTCAGCTTCCTCCTTTTCCTTCTGGACCCTCAACACCCTGAGTTTGAGACAAAAACGGGTCTATTGTGGGTCTCAGAGGTTTAAACATTAGTATTGGATCAGTGCTCTGTATCGGCTGATACCGAAAGCCCAGGTATTGCTATCGGTATTGGTGCATTTGTAATTGAATTTAACATTTTACTGACAAGACTGAGAGGACATTTCCACTTCCTGTTCCTCTTCTGTTATGTATCATGAGTTTCTGGTGTTCAAAAAAAATATAGCAGGGAGTCCACTGATCAGGGCCCTGTTCTTCAAATAAGACTTAGCCTAACTAATGTATAGACTAACATGATGTTATCAGGCCAAAATGATCCTGATAATTGTCATCCAGCAAATTTGGTTCTTTGAAATCAGGTTAGAGGTTTTATTTGTTAATCTGAAGTTATCTTTAATAACAGTGAACTCTGTCTTTGAGACAAAGGCTACAAAGGTTCACACATGTAGAAGAAATACATGCAACATCCACTACATCAAACTCACCAGTTGTTGGCTCCTACATGCTGGTTTTAGGACCGACAGTATCAACAGACAAGTTTGTGATGCGATGGATTCAGCCAGAATATTATTCATATATATTCATCTCCAACAATCACACTGTGGGCAGTTGGAATAATTCGCTCCACAGTTATATCCTAATATCGACAATCTATTCATCTTGATGAGACTAATGAAGAATCGATACATGGCTGACGATGTAAAAAAACAGTATTTAATATCACAACCTTGTATAAGGAAAAATCTGAGAAACATGTTCCTTCCCCTAAAAAAATATAAAATGCTTAATGAATTCTTTATTATTGTATTACTCCTCTCTGCTTCTGAATGTGTGTTTATTTTACACTGTCACAGCGACTGATAGTAGCTGTGATGCTGTATGGCTGATCCCACTTATTTATCCTTTATGTTCGTGTTAAATAAAACTAAAAAAAAACATCTGAGCTCCATTGAGCACATGTATCTGTGTGAGCCACAGGACAGCCTCATTAACTTCCCTAATAAATGTCCAGGTTTTCAGTCTTAACAAGCAATTATACTCGCAAATGCCTCAAGTGTGTGAATGGGAGCAAACCCTAGTTATTCTATAGTCATTCATTTTATATGTTTTAGTGTTCATATGGCAAATTACCTTCATGTTGTCAAATTAATTGCTGCATGCTCTGATGGTCTTTTAACAGTCAGAAACTTTTAGTTGAGGCAATATCTTTTTTAAAGTGTACACATTATGTTTTATCCTATATTTTATCCTATATAGGTACAGTTAACTCTTTATTCTGGAAATTTAATTGCATCAATGGCTCCAAAAATGTGTTAATTTCATGTTCTCATCCAAAATCAAAACATTTTTTCATGATGCCTCTAGGAAAGCCTGTCATTTGTATCTGAAAATTCATATATGGGTTCTCGGTTCTGAGAAGTGAAGCCAATGCTCTTAAACCTGCATTATTTCTAACAGCCAGCAGGGGGGCGACTCCTCTGGTTGTATAGAAGTCTATGAGAAAATGAGCCTACCTCTCACTTGATTTATTACCTCAGTAAACATTGTAAACATGAGTTTATGGTCTCAATCGCTAGTTTCAAGTCTTTTTCAATACAGCATGATGATCATTTAGTAAATTATGGTCCCATTTAGAGTCAAATAGACCATAAAGCAGGGGATGCTTTAGGGCGGGGCTACCTTTTGATTGATTGATTGACAAGTCACAATCACGGCGTTATTCTGATTTTAGTTGTACTAAAAGACACTCTAAGGAATCGACAGTTCATTTTTTTCTGGCATGTACATTACAAACAAGCCTGTTTTTCGCTATACCCAAAATTAGCATCCCAATAAATCACCGTTAACGTGAATTACAGATGCACCATGGGCCTCGCTCCTCACCAACTCCACCCTCTCATTCAAATACGGTCACTTCTGGCTCCAAATGACCAAGTACCAAACTCAAGGCTTCAAAATGATAGCCCACAAACCAATGGGTGATGTCACAATGACTATACGTCCACTTCTATTCTACAGTCTATGGGTTCACCCTAAGAAATCTTGGTAAATATCCAGTTTTCTGTTTCTCTTTTGTAGCTTTCTTTTACAGATTTTGGACTTATGTTTGTTCTGAAAACAGCACCAGAACATTTTTTAAGCCAGCTTTCAAGAATCAAAATTTTGTCAAATCATCAACAATCAAAATCAAGCTGATTCAGTTATCCACAAGCAGAGAACAGGGCCCAGCAGTCAAATGTAATATAAATCAAACCGATAAGTTATAATCATGCTTATTAACTGACAGTATGCGATTTTAAATACATAAATAATTTTCCATGGCTGTTTTGGTGAGTTAAAAAAAAGCCACTATCTCTGAGACAAGAGCTCTAATTCTTTTTACACTCTTGCTGTCGGATAATTTGTCAAAAATGTGAGAACACAGATTTCACACTTTGTGACCCACTGAGAGGCAGAATTAGGAAAACTCAGCGAGCTGTTGATGCAGTAATAAAAATCAGTCCAGGAGGCAAATATATATTTTAATAGCGTGATTTTTTAATCCCTTTTCTTTGGAATCTTAAAGACTTCCAGATTGTTCTTTGCAAATACATGCATGACTATCTAAGTGCAAGACACATACTTGATCCTTTGTTTTCTAATGCTGTCCTTTATAATCCATGTGATCCGTCTTGGCATTTTCTACAGGTAACCTGAAAGTGTCAGAGAATCTTCCCTCTGTTAATCCACTAACTCATTACTGATGCACAACCAAACCTCCAACACAGCCCCAGTGCCTTATAGCAGCTGCTTAATTCATCTGCACATCACACTCCATCCATTTTGCAGTGCGATGACAGATACTCCCTCGTTATTTTGCATTGATTGCTGTTGTAGAAACTCAAACAGTCACTCCACTTACCTTTACTTTTTGCTCGATATAATGTTGCTGCTACGCCGTTCACATTTAATTAACCTGCTCACCCCCAGACGTAAATCAATATGGAGATCAGGAAATGCGGCAGCATTTGGCTCAGGCATACAAAAATCATTCTCCAAACGACGTCAGTTTACAGATGGTTATGCAGATCGGGCCGGTTCAGAGTGGAGCGGAGGGCCCTCGTTAGGACTGAACCACCAACACTCGCATCACATTTCCCATGTGACTCTCAAATTACTGTGGCTGCTTTCAACACAGCATGGATTTGTTTGTTTGCAAATAGGGAGCTGTCAAAAAGTGTTGCTCATGGCTGGTTGAACCTGCTAGGGGGTCTAACTGAAAGGCATGTGCTACGGGCACCCTGCTAGCCTTACAGGTCTCATATTAACAGCTACAGGTTGTTTTGTAAGCCTATAGCATGTTCTGGAGCTGATGCCAGCAGCGGATTCATCTTTCAAAGGGGAAACTCACTTTTTCAGTGCATGTGCACATCAATTTGGGTATCTGGAGTACCTACCAAGCCACAAACTGTGAAATAAGACAAACCAGGCAGTTCTTTGTAGGCTGCCTACATCAGAAAACATGTGATTCAACAAGCCGTTCAGATTTGGCTCCCTTACCTATCTACCTATCTACCTATCTACCTATCCTGTTTTTTGAATATTAAAGCATGTAAACATGTTCTAGTAGAAACCCAAAATACAAGTATGAACCTGAAAATGAGCATGATATGTCAGCCGGGATCAGCTCCAGCCCCTCCGCGACTCTGAATAGGATAAGCGGTTACAGATAATGGATGGATGGATGGATGAGCATGATATGTTTCCTTTAATACAACCTGAAGCTTCTCTTCAAGTCAGTTGCAGAAATTTGGGAATGTGGTGACATCACTTAAAGGAAGTAACTTACTTAACCTGGAAGAGAACTCTAAAGTGAGCGGTAATATTATTACCCGTACTGTCTGTTGTAAAAATCCATGCCAAAGTTCCCCATTGTTCTTCGCTTCTTGATCCTTTGTGTGACCTTGCTGAACAAAACGGGAATGTATCATAAATGTTTGTTTGCCATAGAGCCTATACTCTGCAATAATCCAATGGAAAAGTATCTTTGGCTTTTTGCCGAGGAAACCAGGGTGATGCTAACTTCCTGGTTGGCCTACAGAAACACATCCCTGCAGCATTCTATAGTTGTGCTTCAGTGGCACTCAAAGTATAATTTTCTCTAAGTAAACCACTTATGCCCCTTTTGTTGTATTCAACGTGCATTGGAAGTCTTGCTGATTGCTATCAACTCACCTCAATGCAGTTGGCTGAATGGCTCATTCCCCAGAACTGAAAACCATTCAGGCTGGAGGCAAGATTCAATGACATATTCTAAACTCTGCTGACATCATTAATCAGCTATGACGTTAGGGAAGCAGTCCCCAAAGGTTTTAGGCTCAGTGAAGCAAACTAGTGCTTTAGAGGTCAGTGGATTGTTAGTCATGATTCAAATCTGTCAGACTCAGTTGTTACTGAGGTCGTATTGACCTTTTAACCTCTGGTGATATCACAGCTGTAAGGGCTGAGACGCTTTTAACACCCTGATGATGTGTAACGTTTGTTATGTTCAGTCCATTAGAAAACATCGCCATAACAATGCAACCTCTCTTACTGTAGTTCCATTTTCATTTGATATTTCTGGGAATGGCTCAAAGCTGCACTGTGTGGACAGTTCTTCACTTTAAAAGCAAACAGACGTTTATGAAATGATTGATGCAGAGTCACAGCGAGTGATTCTGCCGAGATGAGAAACACCACTAATTTTCACAGTGGTGGTTTTATTCATCGAGGCCTGTGGAGGTGACTTTGTGTGTGAGAGACACATTTTTGATGTGACTGAGAAACTACGATATCACTGCATCTGATAGTATCAGTGCAAAACCTCTGTATGAATTACACTGAACATTTTTTTATTGATTTATCGGCTGAACATCGGTATCGGCCGTATCGATATTCACCTTGTTGACTGCTGTCAGCAAATAAAATGACAGTCGCCGATGGCGGTGGCCAACGTTTATCTGTTTTGGTCAGTCTCGCTGCTGCTGTGGCCTCTGATTGAACACGACTGTGGCATGACGGCGGGTGCCGTGTTTACAAATAAAAGTGAAAGAAAAAGTTGTCCGTGTAGGAGAATTACACTGTCTCTGAGAAAGATCAGCGCCAATAACGTTATGTTCAACGAAAAATAAAGCAGTAAAACAATGCCTGAAAAGATTTCTTAAAAACAATCACTTGGAGCTGGATGGGAATGAACCTTGTGTGTGCGTAATGTGTCACTAGATGCCTGTCAGTCCAACAAGGGCTGACGCAGCACCCAGTACGTTACAGTGGGAACATCCTCCAATGTCGTGCAACAGCAGTAGTCTGTCCCCCATACCGGTATCCAGTCCCGGGTGAGCAGAGTGCAACAGCACGTCGGGGCCGGCGCATCCTAGTCCAGCGGCTCCACCGTGGGTTTGTCCAGCCTGGACAGCTGAAGTAGCGAAGCGCGACCAGAGCGGGGCTCTTCATCCGCTCCACAGCGGCGTCCTACCACTACTAGTATACATAATCGATAGCGGATGCCAACGTTCTCTCGGATGGGTAAAAAAATAAAAATGCTAAAATGGGTCACCAAATATACGGCCATTAATATATGGGTGGCCCACTCAAGTAAAATCTGTGTGGGAAACTCTGCTTATGTTTGTAATCTACTCACAGGGGAAAAACACAATCACGGCTTCCTCGCGGTCACACCGCTGACATATACTGTGGTTCAATTCTGCTTCCAGTTGGCTATATTTTACACACAGTGACGTCACGCTCTGCCCACAACTCCGTGTGAATTATTCGCCATTGTGTTTGAGGTGCAAGTTTAATCAGGCGATCGGTGTTGAGATTGCAAGATTGATTTTTTTATTACTCTGAAATGTTATACTTTCTTCGGTACCAGTGTATAACTATGGTGAAGTAGCGCTTTTTAAAAAAATTCCCACCAACCCGTGAAAAAGAGCCTGAGAGAAGAGCACTCTGGGCGAAGGCTTGTGTTCATTGGCTGCGCTTTGAAAAGTCAGCGGCAACCGAGGTCAAAGTTGAAATAATTTCAACTACGAGCACAGCGCTCTGGGGCAATTTGGAGCGACATACAGAAAGACAGACAGATTCCTTTCTTTATAGTTAGATGTGCCCCCCTTATTTAAAACTGTACATCTATTGTACTGTACAGTGTGTGTGCAGTATCAGTGTTATTGAGAAGCCCTTGTATCCTGCTCCCAACGCTGCGGTGTAAGAACAGCACATGAAATTAAGTCCATCGGTCTTTCAATATAAAATTATACACTGAAATTTATCACCTCAAGTCTGGCAGTTTGTAAGATGATGGAGCTCTATTCACCATTTGCAAGGATACAGTCGGATCTGGATGTAATTAGAATTGGAGATTACTTGCCTGTGACTCGACTGTAGCAGCTACGTGGATCATTGCTGCTATGATGGAGCATGTGAATATGTCGGCATGACAGGTGACCCATACGCAGCAGCTCTCCTCACAATCAAGGGTTGAGGTAATTCATTCTGGGCATAATTCACTCCAGGTTGCTTTTAACTGTCTCCATACTTGAGATTAAACACAGTCGGAGCTTTTATTTATTTATTTATTTTTGTCTCTTGGGTACATTCTGGAGGGATAAAGCTTCTATATGACTTAGGCTGACTGAAAGTAGATAAATTGCTAACAAAAAAAAAAATGGTGCTATACCCTCTTCCCAAAGGCTGTTGATAGAGGATGTGTCTTTCCTGCTCCCCCAGCAGCTGCCAGGGAAATGAGACCTTGAGACAGGCTGGGGAATTTCACATTTTGTCATGTTCATTGTTTGCTCCTTCATATTTCCCTGCGTGCAAGTTAATGGTAATGGCACATCGGCTGACAAGATAACAAGGGAGCTGCCGTTTAAAGATGGAAAATGAGCTTGTTTTCTTTTCTTCATATTCTTGATATAATTAATGTTGATATAATCTTAGAATTTTCTTTTGGTTCAGTTTATGCCACTTTACAGGAATAGCCTACTTGTCTAATTTAGCCAGATTTAAAATCAGGGATAATTATAAATAATTTGCACCAATAAAACACCATTTTCCTCAGATTCTGCATGTGCTTTTGACATCGTTCACGCTTTGACTACATACATGCCGAAATATATTAGCACATTTACTGTATGTATGTTATATTTACGGAGTCATTTGCATAAAAGATTCAATCTAAAAAAATTAAAAGACAATGATACAGTTGCAAATGTGCAGCACACTATTGCTTGTTTACATATCCAGCAGACTTGGGCCAAAGCTCAGCTCAGGAGGATGGGTTTGGAGTTTTAACTTTCTGTTAACATGTTTTTAATTTAATAATAATGGGGTTCTCAAGTCAAGTCACCTTTATATACATTTACATACATCTATATACATTTTTTAATCTACTTTAATAAAATGGTCAATACATAGGCTAAATACAATATGGGATTAGAAACATGTTTCCCCTTAAAATAACCTTTTTACATTCGCTGAATAAGAGTACATTTATGTTTCTATAGCAAAACAATACATTAACCATAATTGCATTTCTTGATAAACCTTACAGTGAAGGTGTTTATAAATAATTTAAAAGATAAATAATGATAATAATTAAAAAAGTTATGATCTGTTTTAAGTATTAATAACTATTTACAGACTGTGTGGGCTAAAACGCACTCAAATCCTGATTCTCTACAATAATTCACTACATGTTTTCAATCAGGCTGGTAAACTCATTAA
This sequence comes from Adelosebastes latens, assembly GCA_916700685.1. Lineage (NCBI taxonomy): Eukaryota > Metazoa > Chordata > Actinopteri > Perciformes > Sebastidae > Adelosebastes > Adelosebastes latens. The sequence goes on along the minus strand of CAKAKR010036142.1, from coordinate 62,242 downwards.
AAAAAGCAATAGCTAGGATCAGTGTATGTGATGGAATAGAGGCATTAAATGTGCCAGAGGAACCAAATCTGTGCTTTTATGGACACATTTTGTCTCTGGGGGTCTCTTTGCTTTAGGACCCTCCTAGCTGACTTTTTCCCACTGGCTGGCTACTCCAAAAACTTGTGGAATTTTTCTATTTATTCAAGTATATAGCGCAGGCCTTCGTCACATGGTTATATGATATTAAGCTAAATCCATGCTGAAGGACGCTAATGCTACCTGAAAACCTACCTTAAAACTATTCTTTCTGTGGTTTCAGACATAACACAAAACAAATTTTTGAGGTGGCACAATATAAAGTAAATGGAAAGAGTAAGAGAGAAAGTTGTGTTGGCGGCGCGAATTGTCGCAAAGACGCACCCGTGTAAGTAGAGCTGCGACGTTTAATCGATTAGTTGTCGACGATTAAGTTAATTGCTAACTATTTTGATAGTCAATTAATCGGTTTGAATAATTTAAGAAAAAAAAGTGTTAATTCTCTGATTCTCCCTTCTTAAAATGTGATTTTTTTTCTGATTTCTTTACTCCTCAGACAGTAAACTGGATATATTTGAGTTGTGGACTGAACAAGACATTTGAGGACGTTATCTTGGGGTTTGGGGATCACTGATCAACATTTTTCATAATTTTCTGACATTTTATAAACCAAGCAACGAATCGATAAATTAAGAAAATAATCGACAGATTAATCGACAATGAAGTTGAGTCAGAGGCTGTTTCGAACGTCCATTGCAAAATGTTTAGTGGTGCATGTATCGGTGTGTGTTGTGCTGTGCACAGGGTTGAAACCACATTAGGAAAATAAGGAAAATCAACTGCTTCCAGTGTTTTGATCCTATTATGATACAACCCCACCTCCATTAGACCCCAAAGACACCTTTCGCATCACACATAATTTGAACCATTGTTAACAGACGAATGGACTGCAAGTGATGAAAACCTTGTTTCTCCCATTGTTGATCGCATCCAGTTTTGAATTCTCCTCACTGCAGAAAAACTTCTCTCAGAGGTGTCAGATCCAACACGCAAAGGCAGTGCCTGGAGCATCTTGTACACATTTGGATAGCTGTCCTTTTTAACATCTCCTGAAGATGCTCATGTGAAACAGGTGCATCAGAAGAGGCTTTAACAAGCTCCATCTCTGCTCCAACAAGGAGAGGGTGAATTTTCAGCAGCTGTGCATATCTTTTTTATATGAGAGGCGCAAGTTGTATTGACTCGCCCGTGAATCGTCTGTCCAGTTCGTTGATGAGGGCATCCGGCACAGGGACATACAGGTGCTGCTGAAATCCAGGTGTCTCACTCTGTGACATTTGTGCGCCACTTTCATCAGTTTCTCTTTGACCCAAAGTAGTTGAAATCAGGAAACTGTCGAGGGAGGCTGGCGGTTTTGCGGCCCATTTTCTTTTGGGTGCAAGGAGATCAGGAGTCTGGCACTCAACTTTTACATCCCCGGGTACAACCACATCGTTGTCCTGGCAGAACTGTTTCACTGATCTCCACACATCGCTCCATGTTTCTGCCTGTCTCTGAGATATGAAGAGCACTTTCAAGTTGTCGGTAAGTTGTGCAGTTCAGTTGGAGGACATCAGGGCTTTGTGCGTAACATGAATCACAGTATGTCTTCAAATACAAGGAAACATGTATTGAATGACATTCCGGTCATGTGGTCATAAACGCAACTAGCATCCACAGATCACTCCCTCGCTACTTATTTCTCTCAGTCATCCTGTAACTGCTTAGTAGTGAGAGTTTAGTCAATTCACAGATCGTCATTTGCACACCTATCTCATCTCACTCGGCCGTGCTGGTTCAGTTTGTTTCATATTCAGCGTTTTCTGGATTTCAATAATTCAATGATGGTTTGACGGCTCTGCAAATGCAGAGTACAGTTTGCCAATAACGTTCAGGAATGTTGTCATGCTGCGGTTGACAGTACAACACTCCACAAGCATCAGATTGAGTTTGTGTGCCAAGTAATGTATGTATGGGTGGGTCTCCTGATGTGGTGCTGCTCACCAGAAACGTGACATCGTTAAACAAACTGATAATTTGGTCAGTTTTTGAAGACCTGCCCTCCTATGCAGTTATAAAAAAAAGGCAGTACAGGGCTCCAGACTAACTTTTTACATTAGTTGCACTGGTGTGCCTAACTTTTTCATTTAGGTACACCAACACATAATTTGTATTATTATTTCTTATTATTATTTACTTATTTTGTACTTTACTTTGCTGTTACTGTCTAATGACTGATGAGAACAAAAATCGGACTTCAAGGATTTTCCCTTTTATTGACATGAAAACTATGGACGTTTTTTGGCCTCTTTATTCAAATGGCAATTCAATATGCAAAGTGGCAATGCAATCCTCAATTCATTTTGATTTATTTTGATTTAAAATTGGTATGATAGCTCAATCAATTGCATTGCATATTGCCATGTTTTTTTGGTCTCTTTGTGCCCGAGAAACACCTAGAATAATGTCTGTGTATATGTATATGTATGTATGAGCCATATTAGTATAGGAAATATATGACAAGTCATGAGAATACTATGAATTAAGTTAAAGTGAATCGGATAGAAAGCCAAATCGTATCATATCAAAGTAGTGTTATATCAAACTGTATTGAATTGTTCCATAGTTAGCTATATTGTTTTTGTATCGTATCGCAGACCATGTATCGAGATGCGTATTGAATCGTCTTGAGAGGGATATATGTACTTACGTACTTACCATGCATGCATTTTAAAACAACACCAGCACACTAAAAAGAAAAAGAAACGGAACAAATCCCAAGAACTTCAACTATCCAGGTGGTGTTGCTGGTAAGGTGTCGTGAGTCGTGGCTGCCTTCCACCTTGTTCCATTGACGGTTTGGGTCGATGAAGGATATTAGAAGGAGAGGATAAATATTCTACAACCTCTGTCATGTATCGAACATGAGGAGGACGTAAACACAAGAGAGGAGTCGATACGGAAAAGGAATTCCTTATGTTCTGGAGAGTCATTCTCTTTGAGGCATACCGGGTCCCATCAAAAGAAAATGCACACTTCTGCTGTAGCACTTTTGATGTGGTACACTTTCATTTGGCTCTTGATGTGTCTCTGAGGTAGATAGGTGAGACATCCTCCTGTTGGAAGAATACACTTTGAAATGCAGCGACTGCTTTCACAGACATTAATTAAAACCTAGCTTTTGACTAAAATGTCTCTTTCTCTGGAGACCTCCAGTCTCTGGGTCCGGGATGAGACTTAATCCAAACTTCACTGCTACACTGACGGATGCCACATGCCGACTATATGCAAGATCTATTAATTTTATTAAAAGGAAAAAGAAATAAGTAGAGTTTCTGAGGTTTGAAGGAGCTGATATATTTCTGTTGAAATTGTCCATAGCTTCAAACTCGCTTCGTAGTACAGGCCCCACGTTCACTTAGGGTGGGCTGACCTTTAAGGTGGACCAGCTATTCTTTTGGTGAGTCAAGTGCGACACCGATACCGGCACCGGCCCAACCATAAGTTGTAGCATTTATTCACCGACAAATAGCCTAAACTGTACACACACTGCACTGCTACGTTCACAGCTATAATCTTCATAACTTCATTCTCTCTTTCTCGACCGCACACTCGCTAACGTTAAGCACAATGTGTGCGTGTCAAGCTTCGACACAGAGCAAAGGACAGAAGCAGTGCGCCCAGAAATGATACTAAAACGCAGTAGACTCTCAGTGCAACCGAGCATTATTTTTATTACAAATGCCATACGTTTTACCAGTATGGCGGATGACAGAGATTTATTCACCAAACATCAAATGTACCTGCATTTGGCGCTTGGCAGGTGTTAATTTCAGACCCTCATTTGAATTCATCATCTATTAATATGTCAATTTAAAGCACTTTTTCACCCCTTTCACCCCACTTTTTTTTTAGTTATGACCATAAAGTAATCCCCATTATTATCAGAGGTGGTGTATAACCTCCAGTTTAAAGGATCAATTTCAAAGCATGATGCTCTCCTGCCTCAGAGTATAGCTCCCAGCCGTTCAAGCTGGGATGTTGTCACCGAGGTAACATCTATAGTGAGTAGAGGAACACTGTCCTTCATATCTCCAGGGGCTGCGCTGCAGTGGCTGATAACTGCCTCGAGCATCACAAGCCCGACCCTTCTAATGTTGCCATTACTCAGAGGGAAGCGTGCTACTTGACTAAATACATCTATCAAATCTGTAAGAAATGGGAGTAATTATTATAAAGAGCCATTTAGTGATCTAGTGGGATTTCCTTAAACCCATTTTATCAAGGCTTTGGTGTGAGGATGCATATCTGTGAGATATTAGTGTATCAGAGGAGTGGTCTAGATGGCTAGAGCTGTAAGATTGCTCTGAGATGAACCTGTTTTACTTAAAATTGGATGGTGTGTTTGCCAGGAGCCCCCCCCACAAGACCATTCAATCATCTTATCTTTGTGTTCACAGGCCAAGGTGTGCAAAACAATACAATTTCAAAATTCAATCCGCTCATCTGCTGCTGCTAAGGGCGGGCTAAAACACAAAACAATATCTCAAATTGCAATCCATGAGGCGAACAGGGTGAGCAGCAGCAGCAGCAGCAGCAGCAGCAGCAGCAGCACTGTTCAGGGAGGAGAGATCAGATGCGTGTTTCAAAGGGCATATGCATGAGCGCGTGCTAGTCACCTAAACTAGTGCTCATAGATGTAATCCTGTTTTCCTTACGTTCCCCGGAGAAACGCCTCCCAGAATACAATTCACCTCTCAGCAGCGGATTCGGCCGAAAACAATGGAGATGCAGAGGTCAGGCTTGTGAAGAAACAAAAGCGCTGAGGTCTGACAGGTGACGCTGCCACGGTCGTGTCACGCCGAGCCGGCCCACGCTATGCAAACATTGCAGCTCATTATAACTGCAGAGTTGCGGTCATATACTGTACATCTTTACAGAAAGCAGTGTTATTTTCTCATGGTGCTGCAGGCTCATTCTGTCACGTTAAGAATAAAAACACAAGGCGATCGGCTTTTGGGATTAACCTGCCTGAAGGGATTAGGCTGCTACATATGTATTACTTTATACAATAAAGCCCTTCTTTAAATTTTCCACTTAGTGTTTTATGGGTAATATCAGCTAAGCAAAGTGTTAAAAGGTGTTTCTTGAGTCAAATGTCCGCATGTTAGGCTGAATAAGTCCTAATGGGCCATAATATGGTCATTATTGGACACAGCTGGTGTGTCCTTTGTAGACCTTGTTGCCTAGAAATTACATCTTTATTCCACAATAATGATATGCTTAATATACTCTATATATATTCTACTCCTTTTGGTTTTTGTCAATGATTTCTTTTGGCAAAATGCTATTAATTCTAAGACACCTCTCTATCTGTTACAGTTTACTGGCCTCATGAAAACGTCAAACCGTTTTTTCAAATCCATTGCTTCTGTAGTTTCTGCTCTCTGACTTTGTAGGGCCGCACAGTAGGTCAACGTTGAAGCAAGAGTCGGTCTATAAACTGTGAAAGATGTTTACAATGGACAGGTTGAATAGCAACTACACTTCACCTTCTTCTTCTTCTCTCCAAACCTTTGCTTATGTTCTCCAAACCTTAGATTATGTTTCATATTGCTAAGATGTGGGAACACGGTGAGTACAGTGTCATTACTGACAGGAATGATGACAACCAAAACTGTAGAAGCAGACCCAAGTTGTAAGAAAATAATCTTTGTAACAGCCAGGATATGCTGTAAATCAAAGACAGCTGCAGATACACAAACTACAGAGACACCTGATTCACTATTTGTCACGAAATGTTAGTGCTAACAGAGGCATCGTGAAACCCAGTTCCCTTATTATAAGTTAATCCTTGTGATAAATTTAGAAATTGACTCTATATGCTAATGGGATCACCTGAATGCACAATTAGTGTTGGTCTCTGTTGAGGCTGGACTGCCTCATTGAGGATGAGGAGACCGATTCAGTCTGGCCTTCGGTTCTCTGAAGGACCCACCTTCATGAGCCCCGTCCCTCTGGGAATCCAGGACCTGAATCAGGACACAGCTGTCGTCTCTCTTCACCATCAGGGACGCACCAAATGTAGTGCATCTTTTCTGCTGGGTGGCGGTGTAGTTTAGCTACAGACCGAGAATATGTTGGATATATAATCTGTTCATTTTCAAGGTAGATGATACATGTTAAAAGCTTCTTGCTCTGAATTTATAACATTCCAAACTAAGGAAGTTGTACCATGTTCATATTGAATGAATGCTAGGTAGTGTAGTGAGGTAAATGTAATGTGTTGAATTAAGAGCCAATTTAATACAATTAACAATAGGACCGCCAGGCTCTTTAGGGGGACTATTTACTCCAAATCCCACGCCAAAGAGTCATTGTGTCATTTTGTTCGCGCTGATGGGCCATTAACGCCTCATCAGTCTCCATCTCTTTAGCACATTGTGACGACTCAGGCTGCGCGGCAATAACATCAGTCAATACGCAGCTCCAACACACCATACACAACTTATCAAACAGTTAGAACCTGCATAACACTGGTGTTCATTTCATCTATTTTTAGAAAAATAATTTTCACACTGCAACCTGAAGCAATAATAGTCGATGGTGAAGCAAAAGTATTGAAACAAAATGTTTTTAAAAGGCTGAAAGCCAACAGATATGGACTGAATATTTCATTAGATAAAACCATGTTGTGAATTTTTTGAAATGTAAGATTTATCTTTTTTCAATACATTTTGACTTGTGAACTGAAGACTGAGACAATTACCGAGAGATGACGCCGCGTCGCTCGCTGTGTGACAGAGAGAGAGAAGGTGGACTATTGCACACAATGTTTCTGTAAGTTATTTATAATAACAATTCAAATGGCAACGTTATGAATGAAGTGTGGGACTATTTGGTAATTATATATGCGTATAGCGGCACACAAGGGACACAACTTTCATAGTTGTGATTATTTTCACGATCATGTCTGATATTTTACACATGATATGATGAATACTGTGGGCCTACATACCATAGTGTGATTATAAGTGCACGTCAGTGAATATGTGTGAAAATTAGTTTCTATGTCCCATTCATTGTCTCAATGTGCTTATACGGCCAGTGTGCAAACGCATCAATTCGACTGACGAAGGAAAGTTGGAGGACCAACGTTAATCGGCGCTAGTCCTGGCGACTAACGGGGGCTTTTGTCATGAAAGAAAAAAAAAAACATCTATTTGTTTTCTAAAGGTTATTGCATACATTACGTTACGCTACTCTTGTGCCAGTGTAATATGTAAACGTGAATATAACTGACGGTACTGTAGGTAGACGATTTGGGATGCAGTAAACTCACTATCGACGCGTCCCTATTTCTGCCCTGGTAATGCTACATTGTGAACAATAAATCTGTGTTGAAATCACCTGGAGGAGAGCTAGTTAACGGGAGGTGCCATTAATTTACATTATGATGCATTCAGGCTTCTTTCAGTATAACGTTATCATGATATGTTCAAATGTAGTCTTGTAAAATGTATTGTTTTTGTCCAGAAACTTGAATAAATAGGCTACATTTGTTTGAAGGAGATGTTTTCATAGCAATGTATAACAGATGATAGAGAGGGAATTATGACCTGTTTAACTTCCTAACAAAAACCAGTATGCTGTGGTGTATACCTAATCTCCCTACCAGCTACCCCCATTAATATAGTACTAATAATAGTAATATTAATAGATGTAGTCTAATCGGCAAAGACCTTTCACTATTCATCTTATCATGTAATAAATTATTGTTCATTTGAAATGGAGTCTCTCCTGATTGAAATGCCATAAACCAGCGTTCCCGTTTTACTGATCCATGAGCTCGTTATCAACACGCTGACATTGAGACTGTGGTGTTTTGTCTTCCTGGCGTTAAGGCTGCTGCGTGTCAGGGTGCATCATCTTAGGCCTGGCCGATTGGTGTCGCAAACTGAACCAAGAATGATCCATCAGTAGTTTAACTCCAGATCTGCTTGGGTGGAGGTCATGTGCCCAAATTGGCATCACAAAGCTTTACAGATGTGTAGTTGAGATCAAAATGAAGGCCAAGTTCCAAGATGGGTGTGGACCGGGCAAGGGCGCCGGAAGACGATTGGAGTGGCTGGTGTAATCCCATCGCATGATGGTCTCTATTTATCCTGGTACAGGGAGAATCTTTACTACCAGATGAACAATAGCTTGTTTGTATGCCTGCCATGCTTCCCTGGACAGTAGCACTGCTGACACATTACATTCATCCCCTCAGTTGACTCTGCTCGGTATGAGTTTCCCATACGCCTGTAAGTCCCACATGTGTACAAGTTATATTGGAAGAGAGGATGACATTTTAAACAAATTTTCACCTAATGTGTCTTGGTAAGGGCAGCACTTGATAGGTGAACTTGGAACTTTGAGGGAGATAGCTTTTGAAATGTCACTCGCAATGAAAAATAACACAATGGTTTCCCAGATAAAGGCAAATATGCTCCATGTTCCCAAGGGCTCGACACAGAGTCTGATGCTGCCACAAATTAAAGGTCACATATGCTCATTTTCAGGTTCATACTTGTATTTTGTGTTTCTACTACAACGTCTTTACATGCTGTAATGTTAAAGAAACGTAATTTTCCTCATACTGTCTGCCTGCATATACCTGTATTCACCCTCTGTCTGAACAGCTCTGGTTCAGCGCCTGTCTCTTTAAGCCCCCCCCTCCCGAAAAGCCCCAGTGTTTCCGGGTCTGTGCTGTCTATCAATCGCCATCTACACAGCGTCACTACAGCCGGGAACTCGGCTTTGTGTCTCTACTACATTGATTTTAGATCACTTCTACCATGAATAACAACCTTAGTAAAAGTTTAAAAACCAAAACTTTACACAGCACATGTTCCAGCAGAAATCTGATCCAAAATCGGGGAGAAATTAACATCTACAACCAAGATTACAGGTTTTTCTTGACTTTTTAATGCGGTAGATAATGCTATTTGTATCTCTCAGTATTTATGCATAAATTCTGTGAACCGTAAACATACACTCTGATTTATGTTTGTCTATAGGAAGAAAACATTGTTGGGAAGGGATACAGAGGTACTGTAACGTGTTTGCATGTGGCTAACGTTATATGTAGCGTTATGCAATCTAAACACAGTGGCTATCGGTGTGGCGGTGGAAAATAGAAGATGTGAAATAGTAATCCGGTAATTATTTCTGGTAAAAACACAACAACAACTACTCGCTGCTGTGAGTTGGTGTAATGGATGATGTCGACGCATTTTCAGCGTCGACATCATGAGAGGGCAGTAAAGAATACCAACGCGGTGCGCAAGAAAAAGTCACGGTACGCCAAGGAGTAAAAAATGAAGTTTTTTCTGTTGGTTCTTACAGCCAACAACAGAACAAGTAGCATGCTTTGCTCTTGACGTGTCAGCAGGTCCGCAATAGCGAAGTCACAATTGCGGACAGCGGTATATTTAGCAGGTGGGGTCACCTAGCTGGAGGTGGTTCTACTGTTTGACCCGGAAACCTGTAGGCTATCTGGCATACGGCCCCTTCTGACGTCAATATGGGAGACAAATCTGATCCGGTCGTTTTTACAAAGGTTTTCTGATAGATGGAGCTGGAGAAAAATAGAGACAATGGGGTTTTCTGACACTTTGGGGGGGTTTTAGACACACCAGGGACACACATTTATGTTTACAAGACATGAAAAAGTGCATTTTGCACAATATGTCAACTTTAAATGAAGTAACTACATCACAGCTCCATAACTTGTGAGATTCATGTTCAGCATGAGTCTTTTGAAACCAAATTATTATTATTGTGTAAATTTATGTTCCAATCCGATTTTATTTTGTTTTTCCCTTTTTGATTTAATTTTATAACAACCCTTGGTACTGTAACGTCTCCTCATCTTCACACCAACCATAGATCCTTTCTTGAAAAATAATCACCCTCTCTGCAGTGAGAAATTAGCATGTCTTTGGAGGCAATGCCACCAGATGTACAGCGTGGCGAGGCAGACAGTAATAGATGTAAGAGGGATGAGACAATCCAAATACTGATAACACACTGGCAAGCGGCCTCACTCTGGGAGTTATAGAGGAGCTGGATGGTAATCTACTTCAAAAATGGCTTGCACTTGGAAGGGAGACATGCAGAGCTAAAAGCAGGAACAAATCCCCCCATCCAAATATGCACCTCTGTTCCTCCCCATGACTGACAGTTGTTGCAGTGAAATACTGGGCTCCAGGCACTGCCAGGAGGAATAAAACCTCCACAGATTCTGATCCAATTTGTGGGAGCCAGGTTACAGACTTGTGAATTCATTGAAAAAGACAAGAGTTTTGGAATTGACATTCTGCAAGGTGCTCTTGGAGTGTGCAGGCGGGCAGTGTTGCATTTGGGGGATCGATGGTGTTTTCTGGCACAGCGAGGAGCGCACACACACACACACACACACACGCATTCGTCAGTCAACAGCTCTCCAGGCAATGCTGATAGTGGACCCTGTGCTGAAGATGAAACCCAGCACTCTAATCCAACAGTCCACTGTAAAGCCACTGCCCTCCCGAAGGCTCTGCTTTCACATGTCAGCGCCGCCGCGTGCTCCCGCAGTAATTGGGATGGAAAGAGAGCTCTGGGTGGGTGGTGGTTTGTGCTGTACTGCTGGTGAAAATAATTTGCTGTTTCCACTGCGAACAAGAATAAAGTGATGTAATTCCGGTCCCGTTCCTCAATCATTTTACACCATACGACTCCCTTTGCTGACTGTAATTATTGCAACAGTGATGCAACATACTTACACAAGAGTAGCTTCTCAACAGGAGGCCTTGGACATACACGTATGTTGTATGTAGGTGTATAATGGGAATGTATGCTTTTCTGAACAATTACTGTATTATACATGTACTCTGAGAGCTGTATTCCTCAAGGCTTCTCTTACCCTCTCAATACTGGGTGAGCAGCAGTGACTGAATCCATTTTACACTGCTGTTCTGCCATATCAAAATGGCTTATATAGTTAGTTTTACTGCAGCAGCCCCACAAGCTCACACTCCTCCCAGCTAATAAGCAGTCGTGTGCTGAGTAATCACAGCCATATACTTTCAGTGCATCTAAAAGTGCAGCTTAAACATCTTGGAAAAAAAACAAAAATCATCAGGTTTGATGAAAATGCAAAACCTTCAAGGTGTCCCTTTTTTTTTTTGTTCTTAAATGCTGTCCTGTCGTGCCTTAATTACAGTAATAGAAAAAAACTGAAGAGGCTCTTCTCCAGAGGCTGTATTAAAGGTCCCACATTATGCAAAATGCACTTTTTCATGTCTTTTAAACATAAATGTGTCCCTGACATGTCTCCAGACCTCTAAAGTGTCAGAAAAGACCATCCTCTCTCTTTTTTTCCCGCTCCATCTGTCAGAAAACCTGTGTAAAAAAACAGCTGATCAGAAATTGTCTACCTTTGGATGTCAAACATCGTATGCCATGTATAGGTCTCCGGATGGAATGGTAGAACAACCTCCAGTTCGCTGCTCTCTCTCTGCAACTCTACAAATATGTAACAGCTGTTACATATTATACCTTTAACGTGTACATTTATGTTTCTGTACAGATTAAACAAGCGAGTTACAAGCTTTTACTCAATTATCTGAACTGCACGAGTGGATCTGGTCTGCACTGTCTTTGTCAAGGTTGAAAGGAGTAATAAAGTTTGCCGTCTTGGTTCGGACTACGGAGCCTCCGTGTTCGTTGTTTCAGAAATATGGGCTCAACTCAACCCGTTCCGTGCAACTTGATTGGTTGATGCCGTTATTCACGGTGAAAAAAAGCTCCAAACGAGGCAGAAAAATCTGCACATAACCTTACCATCACGTACCACACGTGATGGAACAGCTTTTATGTAGCATGTACTTGTCAAAACATGATAACGCATTTTGTCCTTTAACAATAAGATCCATTGTGAATAAATCAGTAAAAATGTGACCATACACATCATATACATTCACATCTCACATGTGGGATGTCATTTCCCATTTGGGAGAATTCCTGGAATAAGTCTCATTCCATCCTATAAATTGTTAAAGAAAGTGTGTGCTGTGGTGGAACGAGGTCCATCCCCCAGAGAGCGTGAAATGCTACCTGCCTGGGAAAGTCAAGTGTGGCTCAGTCAGAGGGTGACAGACACGAGGCATGTTTGATTCCGCCAGTGTCTACCTTTCCAGGTCCCACAACTGATTGATGGAAGCTGTCATGTGCTAAACAGATCTATTTTTCTCCCGCCGCTTCGTATGCTAAGGCTCGACTGTAAACAAACATGCTGTAGAGTTACCGTGTACCAGCCGCCTTCAGTTGCCTCCCCTACTTCCTGTCAGCTTTGATCTGCTGGAGGAAACTTGTTTTCATTGATAATGCATGTCGTCATCAGGACCCTTTTAGTAGAAAATGGGTGGTTAACAGTAAAAGCCAGGCTTTCTAATGTGTGCTGCATACATCATTGCCATGAACAGAACACTGGTAAATATTAAATAGGAGAGCCTTTGCTTCAAGCAGGAAGGCCCATGGCTGCTCCTTTAGGAATGGCCATTTGCTTTAATACTCCTGCTTCTCTTCTTCCCATTTGGCTTAAATTAGTGTGTAGGAGCTCTATTAAATGGGGACAGAAAATGAAGATTTGATTAAGCCCGTGCCAGTGTCTCAACAGGGCATGTTTTATGGATGTGTGCTGAATTCCAGCCTGCTTTTCACTGACTCTCTCTGGTTTATTCATGATAGTCTGATGTTTTGCTTTGCTTACTGTACGTTTTTATTGTAAGGTGTTAATCTCTCCAGAGTTGAATGGCAGCATAGAACCTGCTACTTAGCAGATTTTTCAACTGCCAATCTCACAGTCGAAGCATCGCAGTGGCGGGAAAATGTGGTCATGAAACAAAGGATCATTCCCTTTGGGCTATACATGGGGGGATGCTGAATGACTGATTTTACATAGAATTGCTTGGTCTCCCAATAATTCATGATATATAGTAGGGATGGGTCAGAATTTCTGAGTTTTCGAATAGTCATTAAATTATTTTAAAAAATTGCATAGTTTATGCGACTATCGCCTTGTCTTAAAGGACCAGTGTGTAGGATTTAGGGGGATCTATTAGCAGAAATGGAATGTAATATTCATAACTGTGTTTTCATTAGTGTTTAATCACCTGAAACTAAGAATCGTTGTGTTTTCGTTATCTTAGATTGAGGCCTTCATATCTACATAGGGAGCGGGTCATCTTCACGGAGTCCTCCATGTTGCTCCTCCATGTTTCTACAGTAGCCCAGAATGGACAAACCAAACACTGACTGTAGAGAGAGACTTTCATGTTTTTACGTTAACTGAAGGCCACCGTAGTTCTCCCACACGCTTGGAAATGGAGCGGTTAGTGGAGGGGTATTCAGTTGATTGCAATCTGCAACCTCACCACTAGATGCCACTAAATCCTACACATTGGTCCTTTAAATAATATATTTCCCCTTGTTTTTACTAATGCAGGCGACGCCTGGTTGTAACATTACCACTAAGCGCCAGAAACAATTTGGTCGAAATAAACCCATAATTCATCGAGTTAGATGTGACAATACCGAATCTACACACCATTTTCGACAACTGTCTTTCTTGAAATGCCCATTCCTCATACTGTTTTTAACCTATTTTGGTATCAATATCAGCCTTAATAATACTATTAATGAAAATTTGAAAATAACTGCCACAGAAACACACACAGAAACTGAAAAACACAGAATATGTTGTGAGTATAGTTAGGTGTTCGGATGTAATAGAATATATGGGGTTATACTGCAATGTGTAGACTTTCATCTCTGAAACCCAATAATGACCTTGATTCAAAGACCTTGTGATGCAGCCATGAATGATTTTGTGCAGCACAAAATTTCCTGGGTACTACATTTCCTGCTGGCAAATAATGAAACACTTCTCACCTCATATATTATAACTTCACCTTCACTCGCTCAGTGAGACACATCGTCATTTCAGGAGAGGAAGCAGGATGGAATGCGTCTTTTTAGTGTTTATTTTAGTTCATTGTGCTTTGTATATTTAGTGCTTGCAATTAATTATTAAATCCATTACTCATCAGGGAAATATCAGTTGCTTTCATATGAGTGCTACCAAGCATTACAAATCATCTAATCATCTTCTATAGGAAGAAAAAAAAAACATATTTAGCTGTACATACATGTTGGGAATTTAATATTTGAAAACCCATGATGTGTATTTGTAGAAGATTATCATCTTGTTTGTGTTGGGATTACCATTTGAACCTCCAAAAGCCATTATAATGAAGTAATTAGTAAATGGCATTTATACAGCACCTTTCTAGTCTTACGACCACTTAAAGCTTTACACTACATGACAGCATTCACCCACTCACACACACATTCAAACGCCAATGGCACAGCCTTCAGGAGGCATTTGGGTTTCAGTATCTTGGACTGGAGGAGCCGAGGATCTAACCGCCGACCTTCCGATTGGTGGACGACCCACTCTACCTTCTGAGCCAAAGCCGCCCCCCCCCAAAGTAAACAACAAACTTTGTAAATAAAGATATTGACAATTGTTATCGGTCCTCAAATATATCCTGCCTCTGTTGAAATTAGATTTAATTAGCTGCTTAAAATAACCTGGACTTTAATTAACCAGACCTGCTTAATCGAAACTGTACACAAACATCTTAATTAAAATCGTTTTATCTAGCGCTAAGATGACCGCTAATGCCTCACCTCCTAATCACACTGCTCGCTGAAAGGCAATATTGTAGTGAAGAGGAAGCAAAGTGAAGCACAAATGAAGGAAAGAGGACAGATATGGAGAGAAGAGGGTCTGGTGGACTTGAAATGAAGACAGCGTTGCTGATGGAAGCGTAGTGTGCCATATGTGATGGATAAGTGTCACACAAGGTACCATTTCTATAGCCTGCAAACATTCACACTGCATATTCAGAAGAGATTATGTCTTAATTATTTCACTATTGGTCATAGCTTCAGGCTGGCTCACTCACTGCACTGTGATCCAATTTATAGCTGTAGGCGTTCCAGCCCGTATATAATTGTGTCCAAGTTCAGTTTGGTTTATGTCTGGGCAACAAAGTCACGACTGTAAATCCTGCTGAAGTAAATAATATGCAAATCTTTATGACAGGAAGATACATGATGATTATTCCAAAATATATGAGCTCTACCATTTTACGCACGATTACGTCAAATACAATTTATAGCATTTAAATACACAAGTGCTTTGTTTACAAAATCAAACCATTTTTACAGTCTGCACTGTTTCCAAACAGCTCAGGGCCTTGTTAACAAAAAACCTCTCACAGCTAAGATGAACTCAGCCTTAAAATGCCTCTGGGAAACAGAGCCCGGAAAGGTGCAAAAGACCTGTAAATGTATGTAAATAAACTTCTCCTTGCATGTTAATGTGAAACAACCTGGCAGGTTTGTGATGCTGTATACCAAAGGGAAGAGAGAGGCACAAATATTTGGTGAGTGCAGCTTCCTCTAGTTGGACTGCTCTCCTTACTGATGTGTAACAGACCTGATGTTTTCATGATGTTCCTGCAAGCACTGAAATCATGAACTTCCATTTCCATATTTATGTAAAAAATGAATGTGTATTTAGATTGGATCCTGATGAGCAGGTTGGCTCCTTGCATGGCAGCCTCTGCCATCAGTGTATGAATGTGTGTGTGAATGTTGACATGTAGTGTAAAGCGCTTTGAGGGGCCTTCATGTTAATATCTTTGAACTGCATAAATCAAACATAGGTCAAATCTAATAAGATGGCATTATCATGAAACACTGTCTCCCAGTGTTTATTTATTTTTACATTTAAGTGCAACTCATTTTCAACAGCAAATACATTTTGAGAGAAATGTAATACTGCCCTAATTAAGTTTTTCATCAATATAATGAACGCATCTGCCAAGTCGCAAAATGTTCACGCTGAACATATCTGCATAACATTCAGTGAAGATAGGGACGGTTGCCAGTTTCACAGTAAACAGCGGTAAAATTCCCGGCGGTTAGCATTACAGTTTCAAATTTTACTTATCATTAAAACCATCAGTGTTTTGCAAGCCGGGCGTATTATTAGCGAGTGTGTAGACGAGAGAGAGCGAGAGAGAATATGTAGTTATCAGTATCGTTATAGCTGTGAACGTAGCAGTGCAGTGTGTGTACAGTTTATTTGTCTGTGAATAAATGCTACAGCTCCTCAAGACCAAAGCCAAGTACCCATGTCTTGCTGGCCACCTGCTGATTAAAGTGAAAGCGTTTGCCCTGAAGATAGCGACAACAAGGGCTCAGGCTCACTTGCAGCTATTCTGCAACATGGGTTGACTCCTATACAAGACTCCTCTGTATTTATGTCAATTATCTAGCAAGGACCACACCATCAACGAGGTATGATTTAACAATTTTATTGAAGGGAAAACACAGATGATAAGTGTTTGTCCACTTAGTCGGATGTGGTTTGGGGAGCTTCGATCCAGGATCCGCCCTAGCGCCCGAGCACAACGGACCCCCAGAACCCCCAATTACATGATACTGGATTGAGCCGATCTGAGATCTTTGAGACCTGAGTGGATGGAGCTGTGATACGTTTGGGAAGAACAGTGGCCCATGATTTGGGTTATGTGTTCTGGGGTGCCATTACGGGAGGCCGAAGTAGCGTCTCATCCGCTGTATCGGTATCTGCCGACAGCATGGTAGGTTGATGATGAGTTTGTGTTGTATCTTGCTGCTCGGAGCATTTGGTTGATGGCGTTACGTAGTGCAGGGATGGCACTGAATGAATGAATGAGCGAGGACCGATTGAATGTGACCAGAGTCGAAATGGACAGCTTGGCAGGTTGTTGGTGCGTTAGTGTTGTAATTTGCTGCTTGGAGCGTTTGAACAACACATTGATGGCGTTACGTAGTGCGGTGATAGCACTGAATGAACGGGCAAGGACCGATTGAATCTGCCTTGAGTTGATATGGATAGCATGGCAGGTTCAAGGTGCATTTGTGTGCTCCTTGGATGGTCCCGTTTCCAGAATCAGGGAATTGTTCTTCTGACCTCATTGTGTTCAAGGGCTTTGAGTCGTAGTGTGGAAACAACATGGATGTGTTGAAATTCATGCTCAGAGCATTTAAATGACGCATTGATGGCTTGTTCCGTTATCTGGGATGCTAAATCGATGTGTGAAATTAACAGTATAATCTTTGTTAGTGTAAACTTATATGTGATGACTGGTAATACGCATTGCAGAAAGGTTTTGTGGGGCGGGCAGCACTGGCTGTTGAATGTGCATGTGCTGGAGTGTGACGGGGAACTGAGGCCATGTTTACAAAGAGTATCAAAACAGGTATGAAGGTTCGCTGCATTAACATATATCAACTCGAAGGAACCTATTCTGGAAATAATTGGTCAGTCCATCATTAATGTCTTTGAGCTGGAGGATGAAGGTGAACTGTCCCTTTAACAGGTGAGCTGCGTTCGGGGCGTGTTGTTAGGGTGTGCGTGATGACATCACCCGGAAGAGAGCTGGTGAAAAGTTTTACCTTGTTGTCTGTTCTGTGGACTAGAACTCCTTCATCTTTTAGCGTCTTTGAAGGTTGGCCGCGGCTCGATCGTATGTTTTTGAAGAAGGCCGGCCATCGGAGGACCTCACTGGAGCGTGGTGACACTCCGAACGGCTACGTGTTGCGAGACCGGAGTGGTTGGCTCGATGGCGGGTGACTGGAGTTGTCCTCGGAGGCGACGGCAATGTACTGTCCGTGCCTCGTCCTGTCCTTTCTGACAAGGGAGGTGAGCTTGGAAGAGACTGTGTTGAGGCTGACTGGACTCACTCTTTTGGACGGCGTTTGGATTACGGGAAGTGGAACTCGGCACAGAGGCGGCCGGCGGAGAAGTATTCGGCTTCTGCCGCTGGTCTGATGGCGTGTGCTGAT
The DNA here is from genome assembly GCA_916700685.1 of Adelosebastes latens. Classification (NCBI taxonomy): domain Eukaryota; kingdom Metazoa; phylum Chordata; class Actinopteri; order Perciformes; family Sebastidae; genus Adelosebastes; species Adelosebastes latens. The sequence continues at coordinate 44,194 of CAKAKR010036142.1, read as the reverse complement.
GGAAAACTTGGACCTGACGGTCCTGATTTCGACCAAATAGATCGTCGTCTGATGGGGATGGTGAGACAAAGTCCGTACTCAAGATGAGATAAGTTGCTCGTATATGGTAAAAGTTAAATAGCTCACTTTTCTATGTGCCCGGGCGCTGTTGCATGCTCTCGGTTTGGGTGCGAAACACAAGAGCGGAACTGGATACTGTATACCATTGTGCTTTACGTTTTATTACTGGCTGTGGAAATCTGGTTCACCACTGTACCCTGTAAGCGGCTGCTAAATGGCTATCTCTGTATGTCCGCAGACTTTCACATTGGTTGGCTCTTATATATAAATCGCTCCGTTGAGTGGTTCCTTCGTATCTGTGTACATACATGTGCACATATCGCAATCAATATGGCCAGCACTCTCACAATGTTCTACAGATGTTGGTCCCAAAGGTTAGAACGAAGCTAGGCAAAAAAGCATTTAAATACGCTGCTCCTTCTTCCTGGAATAATGTAGAGAAGGACCTGAAATTTTTCAGAGCTGATTACTATGGGGAAATTTATGTCCATTTTAAAGGACCGAGAAAGTGGCACTATAGGTCGATGTGATTGCTCTTGAATTACTCACTGAATTGTTGCCAGGTCACTCTTGGAAAAGAGATTTTAATCTCAATGAGTTTTTTACTTGTTTAAATAAAGGATATATATATATATATATATATATATATATATATAAAGCTGCACATCCTTTCTCCTCGCTCTACAGCTCCCACAATGCCTGCACACTTGTGTGGATCATTTGATATCACATCTCCAAAAGACCCGGCTGATTAGATGTTTGATTATCATCATGCTGGAGTGGCCTGTGTGGCCTGTGGAGCTTGTGATAGCAGTCTGATCCCTGAGCGCTATCTACTCACAACATGGTTCAGATGCATTGTGCCTGTGCATGCTTCAGTGATTATAGGCCTCGGCCAATGAGAGCTTTCTCCAGAGCTATACGAGGCTATCGGCAGCACCAATTACTTTGCTCTACACACTTAAAACAGAATGCCAAGACTGCAATGCCAGAGCAGATAAGATGAAGAGGAGATCAAAATCCTCTTCTTTTTCCTTATCAAACCGCTACTGGGTGCTGGAATGATTGTAGCTGTGTGTCGAAGGCTGACCCTCGTATAGCAAAAAACTTATTTTAATGCACCCTGTGAAGTTTTGAGATTAGAGGATATAGTATTACAATCCACATTTCTTTCAGTCCTATAATGGAAAATCACATCCGAGGCGTAATTTCACAGACTAATGAAAACTGTGTTTAAACAGCAGGAAAAAAAAAGCCATATATCGTAATATATCACACCCGACACAGACAGCATGGAGGCAGCACAGTTAACCTATTCATGTAGTGTTTGTACCGTGTTTCTTGAGCGCTGCCACCTCATCAGGAGAGCCACTGATCTCTGTGTTGTTGTTTTGTTTTGGGGGGAAAGACCGAGCCGGGCCCCCTGCTGTTCCCGGTGCTGCTGTAATTATTCTGTTGTTTGAGGAATATTTGGCCTGACATTTTGTATTCCCTTTGCAAGCCAGAGAGATTGGAACAAAAGCAAGCATTACGGCTTTCCATGTGGAAAGCCTATTGCTTTGGATGTATATGTTCTTGGTTTTTACAGAGCTGGATTGGACTTTTGTGATCATTGCCGGGTTGCATTTGCCATAGTGTTGTGTTTGCATACATTTTTATGTGCCTTTTTTTCAACTGTGTGTAATCATGCAGAAAATGCTCTGGAGATGTCAGAATTATTTTTACGGTATCTGCACAGCTAAATGTTTGCTTATTCTATGCAGACTGCACTTGAAAGCACAATGTCTATATAAATTCAGTTAGTTTAAGTAGCAGGCTGACTAATAAACCAACACGTTCTCATCCCAACTCGTCATATACTGATGCTTTGTCAGATCCCTCGGCGTCACATGCTTAATGTGGTGAATTAAACAAAAACACTTGCTTAGGTTCGGGCAGTTAGATGCTAAAGGGTGCCTTGTGCGTCGGTATCTAACGCAGACGGCCGCGACAAAGCGTCGGTATTTGACGCCCTGGGAATGACAACGGGCTGAAAAGACAAAGTGAAGAGTCCTCGCATGATGCACAGGAAACATGGTACTTGCTAGGGCTGGGACGATATGCTTATCCAGCCAGTTGTCATTCCCAGGGCGTCAAATACAGACTCTTTGTCACGGCTGTCGGCGTTCGGTACCACCGTATCATTAACTATAATGTAAACCCATCCACGGCAACAGTAAAGGCTCCGAGAAAATGACAAACAACAGGGCTACCTGCTTGAAGGTGTGTGTGTAGTGCTCAGAGGAGCGTCTGTAAAACGGTGGATAAACACATTGCATTTCCCATATTCCTCACAATACAAAATCCCCCGTTTTTTTTGCTGCTTGTTCTCTTCCTCCCTGCAGTATTAGTAGAGTTGTTTTTATTAAGAATAGCTGCTAACAAAGCATCGCTAATTCGGACATAAACATTTAATTTCCCATAAATTCCTCACAATAAAAGTCCCCCGTTATTTTGTTATAAAAGCTTTTATTATGAAGCAGCAAAATCAGGAAATGTTGGGTTTTCAACAGCAGAAAACTAAACACAACTCATACAGCTGAAAGCGAAACGGTAAAATAAAGCAGATATCTGAAACTAAACTTAAAACCACAGAGATTCAGTTAGAAGTCGGGATGCACCATAAAATCAGCACGTCATCAGTATCGGCAGATGAAGGCTTTAAAATGAAACATGAAGAGAACAATTGATTGTTTTTTCTTCAAGAAAAATGCTCCAGTATCCGTTACACCTGTCCCCATGGACCTTCCTACCGCCGACACCGAGCTTCAGAGCCGGGGATGAGAGTGAGCTGGCGTGTGTCAGCTTTGTGCAGAGCACCGGAACAAATGCACCAACGCATGATCGACAGCATGATAATAATGCACTTCATGTGCCTAGTCTGATAGTCTGTAGATACTGTATATAACCTCTATAGCCGCTCTCTGAGCAGTGGCTGAGCGGCTCTCGTTCTTCAGAAGCAGACCATTTAATCAGCAAAATAAAATGACAGTCATCAGTTACAAAAAAAAAGCCAACTACTAACTAGCAGCAGGACAAGAATACGCAAATTCGACCAAACTGCTGAAACTTTGAGAACTGAAAATAACACCGCTATCTTATCGTTTTCATGTGTGGCGTCGGCCTGTAGTTTACGTTAGCCATCTTGTTTACTGTGCCACTAACCAGGGTTGTACAGTCCCTGTAAGTTTTGATGGTTTGTTTGTTGGATTAAATCCAAAGTGGCAGAAACGAGAAAAGGATTTGAATTTTTGTTTCCTCCCCGCCGCCAGAAAACTACTTTGCTGGGAAGAGAGGGTTTCTCTGAACCTCTGGTCGCTAGCAGCTGTAGCAACTCATATTCAGCCAGTGCAAACCCCAGCACCGGGAGTCACAGCGGGCTGGTGTCGCTGGGTCTAACCTGTGTAACAGCAGCAACAGAAAGTTTGCTGATCTGGCGGGGAGTCGGAATGGTCCGGTATCAGACCCCCCCCGCAGCGCTGGAGTTTGCGCTGGCAAACTGCAAACAGAAGGTCCGCCTCCCAGAGCTGCCGCATGCTCTCCTCCCGGCGAAGTTGGCGCTCCTGTTGGCCGGGAGGACGAAACCAGTCGTTTTCTTGTTTCTGCCACTTTGGATTTAATCCAATAACAGGGATGCAAACAACTCGCTTTTTTCAATTTTCGAGGCACGACTGAGGTCTGAAACAAGGACAGAGACAAGTGTGTCTGTGTGTGTGTGTAAGGTGACATCATAGAAATATATGAAATGACCACGACCTCTTGACAGTGCATTACGTGGTGGGGGCACCGGAAGTGTGAAATTAACGTGCCGCCACTACCGCTGGTGTGTCTGTGTGAGGGGAAGAGAGAGTGGACTATTGCACGCAATGTTGCCCCGGGACCTTGTGGAAGATAATTGTGGAATTTCCAATTTATTTAAGCATATAGCACAGGCCTTCGTCACATGGATCTATACGATGTCACTTTTTTTTTTCAGGTAGCTCTCACTTTTTTCACCATACATGTGTTTGCACCCCTGCAATAAACAAATTAAAACATCATATCGATCATATCGAAACCTCATTTCAGTAGATATCTCTGCAGCACAATACATAGACGTCTTTGGCATAACGTCAACACTGTAACCTCTTCATATTCTGTTGATAATGTCAGTTCATTTAAATAATTAAAATTCAGGCCATATCTTACACATTGCATCCTTTAAGGACTACTACTTTAAACATGTCCACCAGACTTGTTATTCTGGCAGACGTGTTGTTGGCACGGTGTAGGCGCTTTGTTGCTGTGAGGGGAAACTGTGCCGGCTCCTACATATGATAAAACAAGCCTCTTGGAGAAGGAAATACCAGCAGAGTTGTGTTGGGTATTGAGAGAAGAGCCTTGAAGAGAGTGAGATGTCTGTCTCATAATTAATTAATTACAGTGGAAGATCCAAACGGTCTGTGAGGATAATGTGACAAGCTGAGACAAGGACAGAGATGACCTGTGTCATGTCCTGGGCTCTGTTGTTGTGGCCTGTAATTATACAGAATAGGACATGAAGTGATTTAACCCTCCCTGGAGAAGAACAAAAGACAAATCAAGTTTGCTCCACTTTAAAGCTCTCATATTATTCAGTTAATTCTCAAATGGTTCAATGTAAAAAAATTAATTAAAAAAAGATGTAATTTGTGTTATTTTGGAAATAAATGGCTCTGTGAAAAGTTCACTCAGTGACTTTGAAGACAACATCCTCACAGTCAGAACAGTCTGGATACTGGACCCTGACAGAAACACCTCTAATTCCACCGAGGTAATCCTGCTGAGGTGAGCCTCTCCAGTTCAAAACTGCAAACTGACCTGATTTGAAGGATTTCAGGGGAGCCAATCAAGAGCATGTCCAGCTGTGATGGATTTACCAGAGTCGATCAGAAGTGGCCTGGAGGAAAAGGTGAAAGTTAAATCCTTAAATTTAACCTCATGTAAAATAGTTACACAGTATACTCCTGTCAGTTGTAAAGAAACTTTTCATATTCACGGCTTGGTGCCAAGTTGCAATCTCTCAGCATTAGAATTTCGTATATAGATATCCTCTGATCTCTGAGTCTGAGGACAGGAGATGGAGAGACAGAGACAGGTGATCAGAGAGGACGGGAGATGGGGAGACAGTCGGCTGCAGCTGGACTCTGTTGCATTGGCAATGCTACTATAGCCAGCGCTGCAGTAACGTTACTGATCTCCATTTCAGCGTCCGTTTATGAAATGGATTGTTTTGTCCTTGATTTTAAACATTGTAAAACTCATCTTGACATCCAGGAACAATACAATAGTGTCCCCCCTTTTGTTTTCTTCTGTCCCGTGTCTCCTCAGTCTCTGTCTTTCACTGTCTCTACCGTTGTATCTGTGTAACTCAGCCGAGCCAACCATTCCTGTGACGTCACAGGCTACATCACGAGTACTGCAACATGGCGGCGCTCTTGCCACGAAAGATGAAACAAATCTGCTTTTTTCTGTTAAATGCTGTTTGTAATATAATTGTTCATTAAAATGGAAATCCATTTAGTAAACCAGCTTAACTTGGTTGAACGTTTCACATCCACATTAATGCTTCAGTGGGCAGAATGTTGTTGGCATCATTGGGCAAAAATTCCATAATAACCTTTCAGCATATTGTTTTTCAATTGTTATGAGAGAAAACTAGACTTCTGCACCTCCTCACGGCTCTATTTTCAGGTTTTAAAAAATCTACTTTGGCCAATCACAGGTCATTTCAGAGAGAGCGTTCCTATTGGCTGTTTGTTCAACGAAGGCAGCTGTAAATCACTCGCGATCGAACGGTCAAATTAGGCAGCGCTGATCAAATATGAATCAATATTCTGGTACTGTAATGCCTATTTCTCTCCTCAGATGTAGTGTACTCTTTAGCTGTAAAATTAGAAAGTTTGCTCCGGCTGGTGGGAGGTGCTTGGTATTTCCTCAACTGATCTCAACATGGCTGCCAGGTCACAAACTTTCTCATTGACAGTAGTGATCCAGAAAACACAAATGAGCGGGCAAGAACTACCACGACAAAGTCAGGTCAAGTATTCTTTTCTCAGGATACTCACGATTTATATACTAATATTCAAACTAAGCAGAGTTACAGCTAACTCTGGTGGCTGCAGTGTTTTATCATCGTGCACTCTGTGGGTGATGAAATGAGCAATTAAATAGTTCTTCACACTGATCAAAATATACTCCGTCAGTGCGACCACGTTAAATCAATTGAGAGCTGTTTTTATAGTGATAATAAAAGCAGTGGAGAATATGAATCATTTATAATTCATACATAAGACTGCTTGATTAAAATTAAAAAAAAATCTAAATTGTATTATTGAAATATCAGCTTTGCATTACTATAATTATCTTAGTTAATTTAAAATGAATGGATTATCAGATTATAATTATTCAAAGCAGACAATAGTGTTTATCTGTAGGCCATCTAAATGATATTTCTAACTAGCTGTGAAGACTTCTTTGACTCAAAGTTCTATCCAAGTTTAGAAACAATGAAACATCTGCAACACCTGAAATTATTGAAGGTAAAACTACCTTTATTCTTCAACCCATTTTTGCTACCTATTTGTGTCGAGGCAAGCCTGTGAAGAACCTTCACACTGACTTGTAGGTTTCCGCAGAACAGCTTTGCAGAATCTACTAATAGTAGCACTAAAAGCAAAACACAGACAGATGAGGAACTAAAAGTAAAATCACCTCCAAGCTGTTGTGAAGTCTCCTCTCGTCCCTGCAGCTCTGAATCACGCCTCATATATCCATCACCTGACATGCAGGAAAACCTCTCCCCTAACTAAACCAAGCAGACTCCCTACTCCTCCTCCACGTGTTCATGATTCACAGTAAATGCCCCGCGGCTGTGATGTATTGGGGGGGTTTGAAGCAAAGCTGTTCAGTTGTGTATGATATGCAACATCAAACCAGCCTTACAAAAACGACAAAGGTGCACTCTGATCCTCTGTCAGACTTTCTTCTGGTATGGTAAAGTGATCACAGAGGTGAGAGCCTTAGGAGCTGCTGCATGACGTATTGCGTTTGTCTCAAATGTTGGTAGCCATTTAGTTGTTGGAAACGGGGATCTGAAGGAGGGAATCTTTGGTCACAGCAGGATAAAATCAAGCCTCCATCTTAAGAGGAAAAGTCTATCGACGTGTTTTTATTCTGTTCTGGGCTGAATTCATCAAGTGTCTCCGAGTAGGAAATCACTCTTAACTGGCCAAACATTAGCAGTGATGCATTTTGGGTCCTACTTTTAAAACTAGGAGTAAAAGCTTTTGAGTGGCTATTTCCACAGACTGTTCACTAACATAATTCCACTATGAGGTGAGTAAGGATTACATACTGTATGTGTCTTGCAGAGACTGATGCATTCACGCCTTTTCACATTCTGGCTAGAATGCAATTGGATTCTAATCCATCTTGAATGCTTCTTGAATTAATTTCCGCTCAACTTTTTTGAGATCAGAGAGCTATCCGATCTGCCCCAGATGCATGAAGTGACTAAGCGTAAATGTTATTGTCACATGCATAATGAAGGATATCTCAACTTCATTACAACAAGTAATATATAAAATAGGTCTCAGATATAGCTAATTATTTTGTCATATATATATATGCCTCGATAAATGTCCTCACGTGTCAATGATAACAGAATTTACAGAAGATATTCAATTATGCAATGCCTGTTATGAATATTGTGCTATATTCGGTCAATCATGCTTGACTTTGAGTGGTAGCTTTCGCCAAAAATAGACTATTTCTAGCAGGACGGAGAGCCGCCACCGGGACGCCTCCGGCACGCTTCTGGGACACACTGCGGTGCGTCTGGTGGAATCACAATCATTGTCTAGAATGGCCGTGATCAACACGGCGCAGCTGCATCTGGTGTCAAACTATTGTCATTATTAGCCCGGTTTTCCAGCGGTTCATATACCAGGCTCGAAATCAAACCCACCACTGGTTATGTTCACAGCGTTTCACTTGCTGTTGCCCTATAAAAGACACTGGTGTCAAAAAACGTATCGACAGAAATGAGGAAGAGGAGAAAATGGCGAAATCAGCTAGGGCAGTGTGTGTGGCGCCACTGTGGCTGCAGGGCATACGATTATCAGAAGGGAATCATATATATCAAAGTTAATAACGCGCAAACATGTCATACTAGTTTGTTGTGAAGGGCGTTAAATAACGCTCCAAAATTACGCAAAATTTTGGCGAGGAAAAACTGTCATGGCCATTTTCAAAGGGGTCCCTTGACCTCTGACCTCCAGATATGTGAATGAAAATGGGTTCTATGGGTACCCACGAGTCTCCCCTTTACAGACATGCCCACTTTATGATATTCGCATGCAGTTTGCGGCAAGTCATAGTCAAGTCAGTGACACACTGACAGCTGTTGTTGCCTGTTGGGCTGCAGTTTTCCATGTTATGATTTGAGCGTATTTTTTTATGCTAAATGCAGTACCTGTGAGGGTTTCTGGACAATATTTGTCAATGTTTTGTGTTCAGAAAAATACAACATGTCATCATAATTTCACCACTTTGTGGTGTGTGTTAGTGTTGTGAAACGGCAAAGTCACACTCTCTCCTAGGAGTAGTCTTACGGAAAGTCAGTGTAGGAGGCTTCATAAATTAGCCCTCAGTGTTTCTAGTCCTAGGTTAACTGTCAGCACAATTTCTACAGGAGTGTACAGTGTGTGTGATTTCTCTTTTCCTTCAAACTGCCTCACCAACTTTTGACTATTTTCCTTCATTTCCCAGAGTTCCTTCCCAAAACCCACAGAGACCTCAACTTGACTTGTTGCATCCAGTCACAGTTCTTACTTTAGAGTGATCCCGCTCCCCAAAGCTCCCTCTAAGCCCTCGGCCCCGTGCACTGAGTCTCGATTTTTGCAATTCCTAGTGAGTGAAACTCAGCAAGGGCGAGACGCTGTTCAGCCATCTGAAACAGAGTCAACTAAAGTGCAGGCTTAAACGCAAGCGCTATCTCAGAGGGCACTGTGAGTCAAGTTACCAGCCAGAGAGAGCAAGACAGAGAGAAAAAAAGAGGGAGAATATCATTAAGCGCTTTAGGGTCTGAATTATAATTTGCCATAAGTGGATCTTAAATTACGTACTGCATGTGCTGTAAAATGAATCCAGGAGGAAATAGTGCATGTACCTGTATGTTGGGGACTACCTTTGAGCTGGGGATTTATATACATTTGGTGGTCCATGTGTGTGTTCATGGTAATGAAGGAACATATCACCCAATGCAACAGAGGAATAAGATGCAGTATATCAAGCTTTGGGTACACACACACAATGTTAGTAGGTTTCAGTTCAGTGTTGGTTTGGGTGTTTGGGAGTTGACAGTAATATAAACAGAATATCAACAGACTTTTTCCTGCATTCTAAAGTTTAAGTACAAGTACAGAAGTCTTATCAGCTAAATTGACATTAAACCTGCCTTTATCAATATATTAGTAATAATGGACCAAATGGTTTCTGTGTGAAGATGGGGGGGTGGTGTCACTGTTCATACAAGCTGTAAAAACATATGGACGGACAGGGGCGGAGCCAGACGCTGTTAACATTCGGGGCTCAGTCCAAATCTAGGAGGGGTCCGGGGTAAGTGTGTGATCTTTCAGTATCTCACGATTCAATTTCGATTCTTGGGGTCACTGTTCCAGATTCAAAAATCGTTTTTCAATTCAAAGCGATTCTCGATTCAGTACACATCCTCCTCCCTCATTTTCTTCACTTTCTCTTTTATTCATATATTCTCCGCATCCTTCCATAATTGGAAACTGACACATTTTGAATTTCACAAATAACTGTATGTAAAAGCTGTGAGCCATACAGAAATACAGTATATGACCTCTCAAGAAACATGTAGCATATTACATGTGAGCATTTCCATTCTGTCCATTCCTTTTCCCCTGGGTTCTTTACACTCCTTTCCATCTGCCATCCCTCGATTCCTCCGCTCCCATCCCCTCTCAATCCTTGCCATCCTGTTGCTGTTTGAGTCAGGGAGTTTTTTTTCTCTTTTCCTATATTTGTGGCGACAACATAAGGCTGTGCTGACGTGGTTTCAATTGAGCAAATTTGTCAGTGGATTTATGGCTTCCAGATTCTCCTTTTCAGTTGACATGATGGCCAGGTCGTTGAGCCTGTCTTGGCCCATGGTTGGCCCCTTAACCATGTGGGAAGCGTTCACAGCTGCAGCTGCTGACTGGAATCGTCAGGGCCACTTGTAAGACCGCCTTCAGGGTGGGAAACATGTCTTCATCAAGCATTTGGAACACAGTGGCTGTGACAGTCTCTTTCTCCATCCTTCTCTTGACGATTTTTTTAGCCACCAGCAGTTCTTCAGGCTTTAATTGAATCCTATAATGGGTAGCAAAGCTTTTTAGGGCTTTTTTTCAGAGAGAAAGGTCTCTGTGGTCGAGTTGCAGGCTTGAATACCTAACATATGATCTTCACCCACACCTGAAAACTGATGGGTGAGCTTCCAGAAACGGCTAAAAAAGCTGACGTCTGAAATCATCTGAGGTGGTCAGATTGGAGGTCGACCAACAGGCTGACTCCACCATCCAACCATCAAATCTTTTTGGTTTTTGCCTGGGACCAACAGGGAGCTGGATGTTATTTGCCTCGCATAAGGCCATGGCCCTCTTGAACACATCTTCACCACCGGTCTGTGCAGACTGCAGAACTCTGTCAAAGTTTGAAGGATTGCTGTCTTGCACTTAACTGCTCCAAACTTTCACCCTGCAAGTACTGGTGTAGCCCGTCTGTTATGCTGAGGAGTTTGGAAAACATCACCAGTATGTAGATTAGTAGTAGTAGTAGTAGAGTGTCTTCAGCTTGCAGAGCTTTGACCGGATCCCTAGGGATCATCCCATGGATGTGTTCATGGTGCTGAGACATATTAAAATGGCTGGAAAGTTGTTCAGGACACTATTGACGGACCTCACCTGGCACGGCTATCTTGTTGAGTTTGAATGGCCTTAATGGCATAGTTTGGGTGTTTTGAAGTGGGGTTGTATGAGGTACTTATCCATATTAGGTGTATATCTATCTACCGGTCTGCTAGAGCTGGGCAATAAATATATTTTATTAATTTGAAGTAATGGTTTAGGACGATGTTTAGAAATGAAGTGATTTTCTCTCAAAACTGCCATCACTTCCCCGAGCTCCTGTACAAAAATGTCCTTATGTCCATAGTCCATAAGGTAATTGATGTGACATGACTGAATGGAACACTTCTACTTCTTTTTTACGGCGGTTGACATCCGAATGAAACACGACACACACAGGACAACAACCCCCCATTATAATGTAAGGGAGGACCTATAGATGCCAATATTTCCCTAGTAGAATAGAACTTTTGCTACATTGATTTGTCGGTCCAGTGAGAGGAAATGACACAATGTTGAAGGTATTTTATGAACCTAAAGGATTCGCTCCGATGGGTCAAAGGCCACAGTTTTGTCTCCCCCACAGTGAGTGCAGAGGGTGAAAACTGGGCAATAAGACATGAGCTATAACTCTATTTCTTCCTCTGTAACTCTCCAGTTGCAGGACATACTGGGACCAATATGAGGTAACGACATAGTACGTTAATACATTTTGCATCGAGCCTCCAGGTTCTTAATAGTCCCTGCATCTTGGCTCAAGGGGCAGAGTCCCATATTAGAAGCCTTTGCCTTACAATCTCCCAACTTTGATCCAATACTGTCACTGAAGTTTTTATTGCCACTTGGACCTGAGAGTGACAGTCCTGCAACATTGATGAGACCTCTGGTGAAAGGAAGATATCATAAGCTGCCAGGTATTGACGCATCCATTCATCATTTATTTTTGAAGCTATGGTCAGCAAGATTTTCAAGTTTGTATCAATTTTAGATTATCTTCAAATATAGTATAAATTAGTAGGACAGTAAATTCATATCTGGATTGTGTCTAAAATGAACTGTTTGGTTCACCCGTTAATGTTACCATTATCTGTTGGCTAAAATTATGATTGTACATTTGAAAATATCACCCATTTTCAAAGCTATTTCCTGTATAGAATTGTGTACTGCGTAACGTATTCATTAAAGAGACAAATGACAGTGGGTGAAGATAACAGAGGAGGTGAGGACACACACAGTTAAAATGACATTTTGAGTAATTGTGATCCTTTATGTTCCAGAGCGTGATGGATTTAGTTCCTATGTAGAAATGAGGACGTACAGCATGTACTGTACATCCTCTACCTCTGCGAGAGAGCAAGTAAGCCTGGGCTGCTGTTCACTTTGATTTGAATAAGAGATAATGACAACATTTTTAGTTTTAGGTTATCTATTTCTTTAATATAGTCTAAATGTTCGATGGCAATACTGTGCAGCTAGAGATAACAAGTAAAAAATCAAGCAGATTCCACTGTTCAGGTGACTGAAAGCTGTAAAAAATTGCAAATTGCTTTTTTTCTTTCAATCCAATAAGTAATTCAATTTGATTCAGATCATTTTATTTGTCCCCGAGGGGCAATTGTAGAGGCTCGTAGAGTAGTACAAATAACAACACAATATAGGAAAAATTTAAGTAAATGTAAATGTAAAAATGTATTTATATATGTAAACTGATTACAATGTTTTACTTGAACAAAAATGGATGTGTTAACCAAGCCGTTGTTTTGTTGTGATATTTTGGTCAGATACAACATCTAAAAACTATATTTGCCCAGACAAATTGTACCCAGTGTTTCTGAGGCAAACCAGAACTGATTGATTTAGGTTTCACTGGATATTGACAAAATCTTGATGTACCCACATGGGGTTTTAATACTTATTTTGGGGGGGGGGTTATGGACCTTGTTAAAACAGACATGTAGAAAATGTTGATAGCATTTCTCACATGTTGTAGCTGGGACAGATTTGCAATCAGGGTCTGCCTCTGTGGCACCAGAAGGTCAGCCACATTTCATAAGTCTAATTTCAAAAACGGATAGGCCTAATGAAATCTGCAAAATTAAAATGTGTTGTTAGTGCAAGCTGTAGCTCTCTCCTGTGTTCTGCTCAAGAGTTGCTCCATTAATTGCAGTGGGCTGTGATTATTCACAAGGGTTTATAATTAGGAGGGAGTCAGGAGTGTTTTATGCTGGGTAATTGCATGCATCTAGCCGCCACCATTTCGCTGGGGAGCAGTAAGCTACAGTACCATTGTCAAATCAAAGGAGGCTGCTTTGACCCTTGTTGCTTGAAATTGATTTTGAAGCACTCATCAAACAGATTGCTTTTTGTAAACATCACTCTTCCTTAATTTTACAGATTCTGATGATACGCTGCAGAGCCATTATGCATTTTCTGTTGAATTCAGATGCATCAGCCAGCTTCCCACCAAAGGGTTTTTGGGGGAGGAGGTGAAGGCTACATAATATGCAAATTGCTTCATATTTTTCTCAATTTTAAACCCCAGACAGAAATGTATAATCAGTTGTGAAAGGCCAGGCAATTGGAAAAGGTTGTCACCTTCCATTTCTTTGTAATATGAAATGAATAGAACTAAATGGCTACATGCTATTTTATCTGGAATTGTGTCCTTGCTTGACGTGGGACAAAGATAGAGAAAAGCAGGTTTTGAATTATGTTCTTAGGGCCTGCCACAAGGAAAAGACTTTGTTTACCACTTTTATTGCGTTTAATTGTTCAGTGCATGTGAGAACCTGTTTGCTCTAAATGACTTCAGTCTTGCAGCACTTTGACTGCTTTAATAAAACGTGTCCGCGCAAATATGACTGTGTTAACATTTCCCAATCGTTTTTTTGGCTCTCTGCGTCTACCATATGGTGCCATGTGGTGTTGTTGCACAGGCTGCTCAAAATGCAGAAAATTCACATTAATTTTCCCCTATAAAGTCAGGGGCATCCATTTGGATTTGCATGACGTGTCACAGAGGCCACATGGGGACTCGGTGAAAGAGTGCGAGACCAGTCGGCAGCTCCACCAAGGACTGCTGCAGCAGCTGTTTTCCTGGATGTCTGTTCCTAGGTAATGTGCCTCTAAACTTGATGGGCTAGAACAGCTTGCTCTTGTTCCATTCTGTTCAGCGGGGCTGACTAGCACCGGAGTTAACTTGTCACAAACTCAACATCTACTATGGGAAGCCGAGGGCTGCCTGCCACATTTAGTGCGCTCTCGAGCAAAATGGATGAAACGCGGCTATGAGATAAGATGACAGGAGACACGAAAAGGATGACTGGTTGCTGTGCTATTCATTATTCAGCAGCAGTGGTCAGACAGTACAGGGCTGCACTCATGTTTTATTTGAAATGGCATGTTATTTTGATGTTGAACCTCTCGCAAAAAAAAAAAAAAATGCTTTTCAAGACGGTGTTTTCAAGACATGAAGAAGAACTTGACAATTGTGAACTGTAATTGTGTGGAGAAAAACATTTTTAGGAGGCTTGTATGACCTCTAAAATATGGAGTATTTTACACCTCCATATCAATGGGAGTAATAATAATAATTCTGAAATGGCTTTTACTATATTCTGTTGTGCTTCATGAATTACAGCCGGAGATGAGGTGGCCCTGTCAGTGCAATGGAAGGAATGGCTGCAAAGCCTTTGAGTAGGTCAAGGACAGAAGTGAAAGGACTATGAATTTTATATGTTGCACATCATAAATATTCACAACTGAGGAGAGAAGAGACAACAGTTCAGTTGTCAGTATCCATCAATGTTCAGCATGAGGGGGGATTTAGAGCAATCTGCCATGTTTTTATCACTGAAATCGAAATATAGTATCTAACATCTAATCTAATGTAAAATGTGATATTGATATATTACTTGTAGCATAATATATGTCATCATTATTGTCTTATAACTAGGGGTGTAACGGTTCACACAATTCGGTATGTTTTCAGTACAGCAGGGAAAACAAAGATAATGATAATAATTTATTTATTTATTATTTTTTTTTATTTTATAAATGTCTAAGTGTCATAAGTCTTGCTGTAACAGTTAAGGCACTCAAATGCTGGCATATTTTCAAAAATAAAAAAATAAATAACAAAAATAAACATCACAAATATCTGTATATCTGCAGCTCGTGCTCGTTCATACAGGGAAGTAAAAGTAAAATACACACGTGAAGGCACAGTGTAGCTCAAAACACTTTGACCATATGTTTTGATTCTATATTGATCCAGTGTGGTCGCATACGCAGCGATAAACACTCTTATAGCATTAGTAACTTTGGCACGGTCTGCATCTGCAGTGGGTGGCGACTTGAACGCTGTGTGGAGAAGGACTCGTCGTCCAGACATATTGGGGTGTGGCCATCATAAATCATGTTTGAAGTGGATCCACAGATACGTATACCTGATTTCAGTTGAACAGTGTCGGCACACAGTTTGACATAAATCAGTAAATTCCTCTATAATTTATTTATTTATTTTTTTGCTACATTCCAAAGAACACATGTCGTGAGCTTCGCTTTTTCTACGCTGACAACACAGCAAACAGGCTGGTCACGCATGCCAAATGCCATTTACAGGACAGAGGCTGGGAGTGGAGACATAATGGAGACATTACATGAACAAGTTTGTATTATTAAGATGTTTGGCGTCAACAAGTGACAACATCACTTAACATCAGGCATTCATGTAATAAATACAGTGTTTATGTGGGCCTGCATATAGTGTACATAAATAGATAAATAGAAGATAGTTTATTCATCCCCTTGGGAGCTTATTAGCATATAAATATATATATATTAGATTACTTAAAAGCAAAGTCGCATAAATAAATAGATAAAATGTGCCAATAAAATGAAAAGTACTTGAAGGTTTGGCTTATTGCTCAGCGTCCAGTGGGTATGGGGCAGACAGGAGGGGGGACAACCAACAGCCCAGATCATGATCCCCTGCCATCGGCTGAAGGCTGACAAAGGATCTCTTGAACCTTTCAGTCCTGTAGCGCAGCGAGAATAAATATATGGGATAACAGCATTTTCCCCCAGGAGTCATGTCGGCTCGCATTAATTTGTAGTCATGGTAACCAACCACAATGAAAGAAATCAATGTACAAAACATGCAGAGGAACAAATCACACCGAGGGCCACATTGGAAACAAGTGTTGTATTACGCTTTACATACCACTAAACTTCTAAGGATGGTTTTATGTCTGTTGTTTTTATACCCAAAATAAAAATCAATCAATCAATCAATCAATCATATCTCATATCTGCTGCTGTGAAGAGTGTTAGCTAATGTTATTTAAGAGTTTAAAAAGTGTGAAATCCTTTTTAGTTTAGCTGAAGATTGGAGCACGTCTGAAGTGCGGAATGTGTGGTTTCCATAGCAACCAGCACGCCAGCATCCACTAACTGAGCCTCCCGTGAATGTCGCGGTTCAAAACTATTTTCCAAAGATCAGACTGCATTTTTTTTTTCTCGTCAGTAATTGACCCTTTCTTAGCCCCGCCCCCTTCTTGCTCTGTGCTCTAATAACAGTTGAGCAAGCTTGGAACCTGTCAGAAGATCGGTCAACTTTCTCCTTTTCTGTTGGGTTCTAATTAGATAAGCTACGTCTGTTCAAGGTAATATTACCATGTAAGTCACATGACATTGGTGTCACAATCTTCACGGACACATATGGTCACAGTTACTATAGAGGAACTTTAATTTTCTGTTGATTTTGGCGGTCCCTTTGGACAAAAGCGGTAGTTTTTTTCTGAGCACCAGAGTCCCTTTAGAAAACCTCTAATTTTTACTGCAGCATTAGGGTCTGACAGTCTGCTCCACGCCGTCCTGGTTCTGGTTCTCCCTCCAGCGATATGGCTTGGGCCCTCCAGCAAGCGTGGTGTCAGTGTTGGCTCCCAGCGGGGACCGGCGGAGCAGCGAGGCGAAGCTCTGCTCCTGGCTGGAAGAGGAGCCGCTGCTGCTGGGCGCAGAGCTCTCCACCTCCCGCCGGAGCTCCAACTGCAGGTCCCTGATGGAGGCCCATATGGAGTTCTGAGCTGAAGGAGTTTCTGGGGAACCTGCATGATTTTATCTGATTTTGTTCCTTTGTTTGTATTATCTCTGCTTCGTGCCACCCCAGAGTAAATTTAGATTTTATTTATTTTCAACGTCTAGCATCCCAACTGGAAAAGACCAGCTGTTGCCTTCTTGAAGCCATATTCCTAGAAACTATCTAATAATAATAGTACACACTGCGACACCCGGTTAAACGGAACCATGTTTCTTTTTTTCAAGCTTGTCCGACGTAGCAACAGTAATTAAGGGGGTCGGGCGGTATTTAGGATTGGTCAATTGCAGCGGCTAGTAAGTTCCTTGTTAGTTTTTCAAATAATAATAAAACAAACATTATCCCCATGAGAGAGAAAGAGGACATATAACTTTAAGAATTTTTAACACAGTAATTTTGCTTTTTTTGTGGAACAAACATCAGACACAGATTCAAAGCACAGTTTTTTTAATGTTATAAGACACGTCTGGCAAGTGAATGTATAACGCCACGTCTACTGACAGCTGGTAAACACAACAGGACAGTATAGTGAACACATCTTTGACGAGGCTTGTCACGGCTGTCTTCAATTTGAAAAGACACTGCAGATGGAAATAAATTCTGTCCTGAATAATAATTGCATACAACTTAACAGACATGTGCTGCCTATACCCGATATTTACCTCGTTGTACTTACCCTTAATACAACTCATCCTCAACAAGAAGACTTCCCACAGCTTGAGCCACTCTACCTGCTGCTTCATGTTCAGACTCCACTCCATTAAGCCGGTCTCCTCGCTCTCACCGCCACAGAACAGGCAGCACAGCGGTATGGCCAAATGGCGTGCAGACATTGTTCCGGTATTCACAGTATGAATGTGATGCAGCGCTTCCTCTCTCAGTACAGACTGTGAGTGGTCCTTCATGCTCTCTATGTACTCGTTGTCCTGAGGCAAGTGGATTAATATTTCAATCTTGAACCTTTATCGTACCGGGTTGTCCCAAGTGTTCTTTTGTGTGTTTCCACAGTGGACAGACATCAGATGAATCCACTCACTATGCATTATCTATTTGTCCACTAAATCACCAATAAAACCCCAGGACAGCATGCTTTACTGAGACTACAAGGGACAACAAAGGCATTATGGCTGTCATAGTGGTTACTAATGCATGCAGACTGTCTGAGAAAGTTTTCATCAAAGTGTCGTATAGTGCTGCATAAAAGTAAAACAAGGTGGAATTGCCACTATAGTGCTGTTGTGGAGTGATATGATGGCAGCCATTTCCATTTTTTATGAAGCACAGCTTATCATCACATTTAAAACCGATCCGTCTTTTAACCGATCTGATTGTTTGCCTGAAACTGCTTCTAGTACAAGAGGTCATCATACCCTTCCTGTCACATCAGCATCCATCAGCCGCACACACACACACACTTATCAATCAAAGCAATGCTATCTTTAATCCTATCTGACACGGCAATCTGTGTTCGATGGTCTGCCACCTCATGATTACCAATTCCCACGCAGAGATTACAGCTACACAACCCTCCACTGACGGGAGCTCTTAACAACCTTGCTCCCAAGGTGCCTCTGCAAAACGGGCAACATGATGATGTTGCTGCGTCTACGTGCCAGAATGACTCTGGCACATCGAGGAAGGAATTGAAAAACAAGTACAAAGAAATGAGTAACAAAGGCACAGTAAACATGTTTTTCACCACAAAGAAAACTATCATTTCCGAAGACTATACGTGCTGAAAACAAGTCACTGGGTTTTATAATGTTGAACATGTAAAACACGCAGAGGGAGAATGCTTTTGCACCTGCTTTGGCCCAGTCAGGATAATTCAGGGATTAAAGTGGTGACATTATTAATTTCTTAATGTTAAAGACATACTTCGACATTTTTGGAAATATTGTATGTTTTTTTGCGTTAGAAGATTGATACTACTCTCATGTCTGCACAGTAAAGGTGAAGCTATACAGCCAGCAGCCAGTTAGTTTATCTTAGCTTAGTATAAAGCTAAGATAAAGGGGGGAAACAGCTGGTACTGTAACAACATCTGCTTACCAGTACCTCTAAAGCTCATGTTATACCAAGACTGTCCTCCCAAGAAGAACGACAGCATCAGTCATTTCAGCACATGCCCCAAAACGACATTATCGGGATTTACGTTCAAGTGACAAAGCCTTCTAGTGGCCGTAGTAGTTTTTTACGGGAGCAAAAGAGGAAATCAGGTGACATTGTTATCGCGCCACATCATCTGTGTGGCGAGGAGGTCATCAAAACATCAGCTGTTCTTTTCCCATTTACAACTTTAGTTTTTTTTATTTCAGCGTGACCACAATCAGTCCCTAACCTACTGAAGTCATGGCTGATATCTCCTGTCATCCAATCACAGGTCCCCCTATGCGCATCAGTTGTAAATAGCCTAAATGCGGCAATTCTTGCCAAAAAGAAAAAAAAAAGTTTTGATAATGTCTAGCGTTGTTCGGTGCGTTTGGCATGTGGGCCAGCCATTAAGATAAGAGAAGATAAGAGAAGATATTCCTTTATTTTTCCGGCGGTGGGTAAATTTGCAGTGTACAGCAGCAAAGGGGATAGTGCAAAATTCAAGATGCATCAGCTAACACAGTAAAAAAAGAGCTAAACAAAGTGTAACAAAATATGAACCATTTAAATAGAAGAAAGTGGGAGCAGTATATACAGTATTGACAATGAACAGACTATTAACAAAATTGCACAAGTGGAAAATGATATTGCACAGTGAGAATGAAATGAAATTCCACCTGAAAATATTGCACCGTATGAATTACACCTGAGTAGTAATAATGATAATGATTAGGAATTATGGGCAGGGGACCAGACTTTCTAAATTGGGCCCCTCATCCACCCCGACTCCAGGTCGTCTAGTTTCATATGATACCATTATCTTCGCTCCAGCTTTACAACAGAGCCCGTTACAGCAGGTTTTATTTGCTAGTCTGCCTAGCTCCTCACTTTTATACGTTCAGCTTCACCTGTCATACCTGGTGCTTCTTCACACTTTTCTTTGTCCAGAAATTTGGTCATAGCCTCTCTGATCCTTTCAATTTCTTGTTCTCTCTGTAGCCTGGCTTTTATTTATTTGAGCCCCTGATCAGGGTTTTCCACAAGGGTATGGAGTAGCCAGCCAGTGGGAAACAGTAGCCAGCTAGGGGGGTCCGGGGGCATGCCCCCCCCCCGCGAAGGAAAAAAAGAAAATCAAAAGCCCAAATTTGGTTCCTCTGGTACATTCAAATGTCACGATATGCCATCATAAACACTGATCTTAATTATTGCCTATTTTAATGAGTTTGCCTGCCTGATTGTAAACAAGTAGTGAATTATTGTAGAGGAGAATCAGGCTTTTAGTTTGTTTTAGCCCGCTTGTGCTCGCTCTACGTAGACCTGAACGAGCATCGCTCAAAACAGTGAGGCGACACACGTCAGCTAAAACCACAATATCACTCTATATTTCACCTGCTTGGCAGTAATGTTAGCTGACCAGACGGAGGTCTCTCCATGAATCGATGCTGATACTGTGTTGTCCTCCTTCAGACTCCCGTCTTCTGCAGTGTGTATTGTGCGCACATGCATGTGAGAGGTGGAGCGAGTGAGAACGAGCGCGGTGTGTGAGTGAAGGCAAGCAGGCAGGCAGGCAGAGGAGCAGAGCAGCATCTCAACGACTCCAGCCCTGGATACCAACGCTACGGTTTCCCCTGTGTCGTCTGGCCACGGTCGGGGGGGCTGGAGAAGGAAGAGATAACACTGTTTTGCAAGACGGGCTTCACTAGATATAACTTTGCGGTTTTGGTGCTTCCATGTAGTTTGTGTTGGAACAGCGTAGCCATATGCAAGCGCGCATGGGACACTGACCCGATTTATACGTGTAAGACGTTACAAACAGTACCTTTAACTTGTACTGTCAGTGATATAGGTCAGCAAGTAAATTGTTGTACTTGATCCAGTTTAAGGGTTAACCATAGATCTTTGCATGTCCCTCTTTTCTGTTTTGCATTTGAAATGTTTTTGTCTTTTTGAAGTGGAAGATCTCAGATATATTTTCTCTTTAGCACGAATTGCTGCATGTACAAATTCAGAAGTGGGGGGAATGCAGTCAAACAAATGAATAAGTAAAACACCTTACTTTTATTCTTAATCCACCTCAGTTGTTGATCAGCAGGTGTTACCAAGCAGCTACAGCAGTGAGTGATAATACTACCTTCATACTGAGTTCAGCTGAATAAATAGCTCAACACAAGCTGAATATGTAATGTCAGAGAACAGTGACTGGGCCATCAGATGATGTTTTGTCTACATCCTGCAGGGTTTAGACTTACTGTTGCTGTCTGGCTGGACTACCGCCAACTCTCCCAACCCGGTCCGGCCAATAGACTTATAAAAGATTAATGAAAAAGGATTTCAGATATAATATTTCCTTGCGGATCTGCAAAAAGACATACGAAGCAGTTGTGTGGTTTTAAAGTCAGATCTGCTTTACAGAATCAGCAATGAGGTGAAGAATAATAACTAAGCTGCCATTTATGTGTTATTTGTTTCACAGTTCACTCAGTCTATAGCCGACACTAAAATGTGAGGTGCACGAGATTTGATTATTTTTTTTCATGTCCTGTTGCTCCATGACTGGCTGGCAAATCAGCGGCAACACAAATGAAACAAGACTAACCAAACAGCTCCAGTCAACTCGAACAAAGCTAATAGAAACAAATAATCACACAGTATAGTCTGTTTAGTTGAAGCTGTTTTTGTTTAATTTTGTTTTTATCTTTTAGTGCTTGAATAACTTATTGCTGTGGTGTTTTTGCAGTGTACTTCTCAGAGATCAACTGTCACTTAAACGGCGTTGTTAGTTCCTTTGTATCTGTTGATATTGTAGGCGAGGTTGTAGGTCTTTTGAGCCTTGTTACTTATTTATTTTTATTACAATACTTGAAGCCTTAACCTCTGCTAGCAACCCCTATCAAAAGTTAATTTCACCGTCAATACCAAATTATTGACAGACTGTTGGATAAACCTAAGTATTGGACACATTGAAACTGACCTAATGATGGCATTAGATGAAAAGTCTCAGGACAGGAAGGTTCACAAAGACAATACAACAAATTGCTTGGTAATCTATCCAACAGTTGTAGATACATTTCACTCTAAACTACAAATGTCAGCCTGCAGGTGGCGCTAGAGTAAAAGTCAAGGGATCACAAAAGTCATTAGGGTATATCGTCTAGAAACCAGGAATGTCTGTTCCAAAATTTGACAATCCATCATGTAGATTTTGAAATTCTTCACTCGATAAGTGAACATTTTTGACCTTCTGGTTATAGAGGGAAAGGCAGGGGATCACCAGGATGAGTCATTAAAATTCACCTTCTGGGCACCATATATATCTTACCCAAATGGCATGGCAACCCATCCAATACCAGTTGAGATATCCCGAGAGCCACGTTGCTTAACTTGATGAGGTGATAGCGTGTCAATGTTATGTTTCCAGATTGTTGTACTGCCCCCAAATGGCCAATTCATGCAGAATTAAGTAAAAGTAGAACATTTCTAACAGCTAAATGTACTTAACAAGCAAAATGGACCCTTTCAGTGAGTGTTGTATAATTTTATATATATATATATATATATATCATTTTCACAAGATCCCCATGTAACACTAGTCCTGTTTAAATTAGGCTTCAAAGCTGAAAAGCCCAGCACTTACCTAGTTTAAGAAGCCCGTTTGCGGTGTAAAATGGAGTATGACGATGCACACTCAGGATGGCCTCAGTACTGAAAACTCAGTGCCTTGCATGATTATTCCTGAATTGATCAAAGAATTAGAAATAGAACAAAATATGGAAATGAAGCCAGCCTAAACATTGTTTCCTTTTGGAGCGTGGACGATTTTTCCTCTTCAACAGTTTCATCTTATCCAGTAGGATTTCATTTCCAAAATGTCTAGACCTTGACAGTTTACTTTCCTGGTTCTGTGCACTCATACTGTGCAATACAGGCCTGCATCAAAATGTTTCCTCCTCCTCTGCTTGCCACTGTAGACTTGATCCCAGCCAACCTCAGCGCTGCTTCCTCGTATCGTCGGCTCGATGTTATGCTGTCCACACACAGCACCCTCGCACTTCAACAATTGATTATTCCTGTATGTGATTCTATACAGGTACTCAGAGCAAAGTAATGGATAGACTGCTGTTTCCTCCTCCGAGTTAACTGGAAGATTTTGTGGGTATGATCACACGCAGCTCACTCCACTAGCAACACTTTCATCATCCAGCGCTGTTTCCTCTGGATCCACACTTCTCCCTGACCTTTTGATATCACCTTTAAAATCTACCTCAGGGAAAAGTAAAACACCTTCACACTCTTCGCCTGCTAGTTGGCTCGCCTTCCACTGGATTAAGTGGTGATGTTCACACAAGCTGTTTATATTGTGCGGATAATGGAGTTTTGAGGTATTGATTACTATGTTTGGAAAAAATAACACATTATTATGAAATATACATTTTAAAAAGTATAAGAAAAACATTAAATGCTTACATGGAAATGAGGTCAGGGAGGAACCTCGATCGAAACAAACAATTAGTGGAAAAATAATTGAAATTAAAAAAAATATATCTGTTTCAAAAATGAGGAGCTGAACATTTCTGTGCAGGAATTTGCAAAATAATGTCCAAGGAAGGTGTAAATATTCATAGCATAATGTATATAGACTATGTGGAATTATGTACAGAGATGATGTCAAATATGTGCTTAATGTAACGTGTTGTGTCTATGGGGCAGGATGGGAGTCCATGTCAGTGGGGGTCATGGGCGCCGGAAGTAGTGCAATTAATTAATCCAGATTGTTGCAGGGGGCCAAACAAATTGAGTCATGCTGTGACCTCTAAATTATAGAAAACACATTGTGCACTTATTCTTCAGCATTTATTATACTGATAATCACTCCAAACAGCATCTTACTAAGAAAATGTAATTATATGCCAGAGTCTCTGAACCTACTGACCATTTTGTGTAAACAGTGTTTCTATTGACAAAACTAAACAAAACATAAAATCACTCACTCACTCACTCACTCACTCACTCACTCATCTTCAACCGCTTATCCGGGGTCAGGTCGCGGGGGCAACGGCTCCAGCAGGGAAATCTCTCATCATGCCGAAAGATAAAAAAACATGCACTGCAAGTCAAAAAAGCAAGGTTGAATAAATAATTAAACCAAGCAAATGTGATGGAAAAAAAAAATCCAATCCAGCACACAATCTCCTGACCTACTATATATGCACATGGTACTTTTTCCCACAATTTATCAGAGCATGAGTTTGTTTGTTGGATTGTCGATTGTCGATGCCAACAAACAAAAAGAAAAATATGGGTAAAATAACCTTGACAAATAATAATATTTTATACAATAGACAGTATAAAGATGGACATCATCGCATCTCCCCAAACGTGAATCCAAAACATCTGGATCGCCCCCTGGTGGCTGGCTGCAGTACAGGTCATAAATCCTGCTTCCTCCATGTTAGCAGATGGGACATGGGCCAAACTAAAATGTCAAAGTACACTTCAGATAAATTCTCCAAAAGATTGTTTCTGTCATTTTAGGTTGTTCTTATCACGCTGATGTTTGTTCAAGTGTTCATTTTTCTGATCAGTTTGTTTTTAACTAGTTATTTGATGCTATAAAAAAAAGGGGATGAGACGTCATGATTGGCAGCTGTGAGTCTCTCTTGCTGACAAGTTGCGGCCGCGCTCGGCTCGCGATTGGTTTTGGCAGCTGACCTTGATACCGCGACTCCACCGCCGATCAAATGACATCAAAATCTCAAGATGGTAGCTCCCGTATCCGGGATATTATAGCTTCTGTACAGTGGGAGGAAGTGAGACGCATCGTCCATCTATATATACAGTTTATGTTTTATACACACAGTACATTCAAACATGACCATTGACACAACCCATCCTGTCTTCCTGTTTCTACCAAGTTACCTTAACAACTGCATTGGTCATGATGATAGTCTTTTAGACTACAGCAGTAAGATCTCTGTTATACAAATGACAATCTGTGGGTAGTTTTGCCAATTTACTCAATCAAGTCTCTGATGGGCTTGGACGTGAATTAAAGTCAAGTGTAATTCCCGATGTTGCTATTACGCAGCGCAGCTGACAGATGATCATCACTGAGAGAACATCTGCATCTTGATTTGATGAGTTTCATTACTGAGAATATCTGTTCACCTATGTATGTGGATCCAAAGAGAACCAACATTGACTCGTCATGTGTGGGAAGTTCTCATCTTTAAAGATGAGTAAAGTGTTAGTAATGATACTGATTTGAAGTGCCGTGCCAGTGGTGCACCAGACTGTAATTCTCTGAGTTCAAGTTGCACATCACTGGGGACACTGTCCACATCACATTTTAAAAGGAGAGCAGATTGTGAGCATTTCAGGTTCCACTGCTTTGATGTCTTCAAATCGCCTGGAAAACTCACGGTGCAATGCCTTCAACATGGCTGCATATGTGTTGAGTTGATCAGCAGATGGAGTCTTTTCTTCTAGTGTGGGAAGGTGTGTGAGTGTGTTGCTCTCCACTTGTTGAGAGAGAAGCAGCAGCTTCTTCGTGGAGGCCTTGACTGGGCTGTGCATCTCATGTGCAAAGAGCCTTTCCTTTGCAATTTTTGAATTCAGTTCATTCATGAGGGCAGTTACGTTAACAAACACCAAATCAGCCAACGAGTCAGCACTGGTGGGTTCAGGGATGTTCTTTCCTTTCATCAGACAAAAAACTCCTGAATCTCTGATTTCAGGTCTACACTCTTTTTAGCACTTTGCCAGGCTGAGCCACCTCACAGCTGTGTGGTAGCCCAGATCAGCTTCTTCAGTCTCATGCTCCTCCAACAGCAAAACAAATTGCCCGTGATTCAATGCTCCGGCCGAAATGAAGTTTACAACTTTAGTAGCAACATCAACCGCATGGTTTATTTTCATTACCCATTTGCATAGCACTTGATAATACAATGCAAAAAATAAAGTTTCTGTTCTCGGTTGATCTCAGTCAGAAGGTCAACATTCTTCCATGTTAAATAAGGACACCCATCTAACTTTTTCCGCTCTGGTCTTAACTTTTCCATGCACATATTTCTCCTGGAAGGACAAAGTGCACACTGTCTAAGAGGAGCACTCTTTCATGTGGAAGACATGTCTGGTGCATCTCTGCATTATTGTGGACAGAAACTGCCGTGAAACATACCACAGCTATAGCGGTATGGTTGTAGGGCAAAACGGCTGTTGTTCAGACTTCTTTTTGAAGGTTATAATGGAAGAAGGGGCTAAAATAGGCAGTTAAAAACAGTACTGGGACATTTCTGAGCCTTATTGTGTGTTTTTTTCTGTGTTGCAAATGTATTCTTTATGTTACCTTTGTAAAAATCATGAATTTCTATGGGATCATTTTGTTTTTTTTCTACACTTATTACCTTGTTTCTTCAATTTTACAGTACAATACATCGTATTTAGTGATACCACTGACTTGGGGGTATAAAACACTTGATGTTAAAATGTGAAGTTAAAAGTAAAATAATGTCTTGTATCTTAATATCTGAATATTTTCTGTGTGTATATGTTTCTGTTTTTTTTGCCTGCCTAGGGACTATGGATGTAAATTAGCATTTTTGCTAAGTTCTGCATGTTTACATGTGATGTGTTCATTAATATATTGTGTCCCTATCAAACAAACAAATAGATAAATAAATAAAGTAATATAACATATAACTTCAACTGGTAATTAATGTAATGTAAATTAAAGTCATGTAACATTATCAATAAGTAATGCAAGTAACTTGACACAGAAGTGTAGTGCTGTAACTGAGAATAACCCTTTAATGGCTTTAACAGCGCTGATGAATTAAAGAGACTATGACAGTGAGCTATATACATTGCAGTAAATCAGTAGCTTTAGCCTAAGATAATATGCATTAATAACAGACGCCAATTTGCATCTGACTTACAGTATTTCACACCAAATCTACGAGAGCTATATCAAACATATATCAGTTCTAATGGATCTACATTTGAATTCAGATCCAAGGCAGTTGTTTCCATGTGGCAGATAATTTTACTTCCACTACATCTTCTATGTACATCAGACTTCACAGAATAGGTATACTACAGTGTATTTAAGGTGTATGGTCAGCTTAAACACTACAGTATATTTAAGTGCAGGGTATGGTGAAATGTCCAAAAGGAAAACACTGAATAGCACAAAAGGAAAAGAATACACTTCGTTAGCTAATAATTATCTTTCCAAACAACCACACAGCCCGAATATTCCCATTACTAAAGGATTCCTGTTTGACGGGGGTATTTTATGTTGAATCTACAAGGTTGCTAATTAAAATCCATACCCCTAATGAGTTTTTAGCCCCCCTATTGGTTAACATGATTACCTAAGATAAGAGCAGTAAATTTAGGTCCTTTTAATTAAGTGCAAGATTTACAACCGTTTGTACTGAAGAAGCTCTAAATTGACTCTCCCTCTGTACTTTCCACAGCCGAGCAGGCTTCCCAAAGGGTCAAACTCTTAGATTCAAGTCCTCTGAAATTATACATTTACAAATTCAACTCCATGCTTTGCATTGGGGTTGGTGGCTTTAGAGGAAAGAGGCGTAAGGATGCAATATGACACAAATGTTTCTTCCAAGTGAGGTTTACGTTTTTTTTGAATGACTTTAATTACAGAAAGTCCTGATCCAAGTTGTCGTTGTTGTTGTTGTTTTGGCTCAATCTAAAAGGTGCTAATTGCTGTGATATATTTCCAATTTCAGCACGTTAGTCTTTTTTAGCCACATTAGTTGTCTCTATGGATGATATGGTGAAATTTGATACAGACATTCATGGTCCCCAGAAGATAATTCCATAAGGACTTTGGTGATCCTCCGTCTTTGCTTCTAGCACCACCATGATGTTGATATTTTTGGTTTTTGAGTGAAGTAACTATTGGATATAATGCTGTGAAATGTCAACCCTGTCTCCTACAAAATTACACTCCCATACAACTAAACTGCATTCTCAATTACATTTATACACATATAAATATACATATTTTCAGTTTTAAACATGTGGTTAACGTTGTAAATTGAAACAAACAAAAACGCAACCTCCTTCCAACGCAGACTTCAACAGATTAGACACGTATTTGCGATACGTCAAAAACAAAACGTGATCTGGGAGAAAATACGTTTCTCTCAAAACGCAATTGACAATGCAGTTTTGTTGCATGGGAACGTAACTTTCAGGAGACCAGGCTGGAAATTTACTACATAGAGGATTAATTCTTTATAATAAATACAAACCCAACAAATAATTTGGTTTCTGACAAAACTGATATTCCCATCAGCCTCAGCTGTACTTTGTGTTTAGTGCGAATTAGCAAATGTTAGCATGTTAACAGGTTAAACCTAGATTGTGAAAGTGATAAACCTGTTAAACATCAGCATGTTAGCATTGTCACTGTGAGCATGATAGCATTTAGCTCAAAGCGCAGCCGCACAGAGCTGCTAGCATGGCTGTTGACTCCACTGCACTTCCCAGATATCAGTCAAATTGTAGCTGCTTTGAGGTTAAGTACATGGTGGTCTATTTTATCTGTTCAGCCATGATCATTTTAGATAAAACACATCATTTTTCCCAGTAAAAACCTCTCTGATTGCAGGTGATTAGAGCACCAAATGTAAAAGCTTTCATGAACTGGACATGAGTTGAACGAGAGGGAGCATATAAAACAGACATTTACATGAAAAAATTCATAGATTATTACTTGAAACATTGGGAATTCCACACCCTGATGTTGCCCCTGTTTCTGTGTGATTAAACAGCAATGCACATAGAGTATTAAATTGTCCCGGAGCACAGACAGCAACATCCCCTCGCATGCCACTCTGGCCCCGGAGGTGACGTTGCCTTGGCCCCTTTGTCTAGGCTGCAGGGTAATTGCTTTTCTGCACCGAGGTTATTCATGTTTTGCGATTGGATCATCCAACCTAGAGCAAGGGAAGCCACATTTATGGCAAGGTTGGGTTGTTTTAGTGCTTTGCCTCTGAGCTGATTGTTTCAGCGAGGCTCTGTACCCGCCAGCCAAAGCAGCTGATGATACTGCCATATTCTGTATTCAGTCTACCGCACTGTGAAGAAAACTGACTGCTTTTTATCAAAACTCATTTCCCATCAGAGACAACTTTCCCCCATCAGACACCTTTCCCCAGTCTATTTATTTCTATCTATGAAGCCTATTAATTTTTTTTTTCTTTGACCCTTTTGGCTTTTAAAAAACACAGCTGAGTCCTCTGTGTCTGTTCTAATGGGATTTTTCAAATGATTTATTTGCCTCTGATTCTCCTCAGCTCAGGTTTTAATTGGTTTCTGAAAAAAAATTGCAAGAATATCTCACATTATGTCATCACTAACTGTGTGACATTGAAATGAACAGTTAGCAATAGTTTTCCTGAATTTTAATGAGGCGGCTGTTTTCTAAATAGTCTAGTTGTACTGCTTACAAATCTAAATCCACTGAATCATATCATCTACAGTTAGTGGGATGCAAAGCCTCGCTGTATTCAGGTATTTTAAATAGAAATGTAAAATCATTCTGGAAAGGAAGACTCATCATTTATTCCTCATCAGCTAGAGAAATGGCTCGTCTCTGCTAGTTGTTTTGATTACCCAACATTACAGTCAACTTACTGCAGTATGCTGCAACACACAACGTGTATGCTCTCTGAATGCTGATGCTGACTCTTTGACTGACATCTCACTTTATCCTGGCATATATTTGTCTGACATTTTGCACTGGGTCTTCCACAGATCCCGCATATATCCTCTTTTGATTTTCTCCTCACCCCGGGGTCACAAATTATCAGATTGTCTTGCTGACATTTGGCGTGGTCAGAGTAGCTGATACCTGACCTTTCTACCAACTGGTCCCTCCTGGCTTTCAACCGTTGCCCAGCCTCGGTACACTACCGGCAGTATGAATTGAACTCTTAAATATTCCGCACCTAGTTGACAGCGCCAAGGTTTTATTAGACTTATAAAACATGCAGGGGTGTGAAATTGATTGTCTCATTTGACCGGGAAAGCAAATGGTGTATGGAAAGTACACCTGGTTACAAGGAGGTGTCATTCGGAGTGAATTATTGATTAGGAGAGCTGTTTGATGGTCTGCTTTTGGGGACCTACAGCTAGTCATGTTTGCCAGTTAAAGGCATTCATGATCTGCTCAGATGTTGATTAAGAAATTGACTTGATTTGTTATTGCATAGAGCTTTCAACCAATAAGGAATTTCCTTTATTCGGTCTTATTCTCATGATTGTGGTCATAGCAATATTTTGGGATTTTTTTCTGCTTGTTAGGGTTGTTGTTGAGCTGACGTGCTATGTAAACCTAAAGGGTGGGCCTTTGCTGCCTCCCACACATCGCTGTCCATCAAACGTTTGTTGTTCACTTGTCGACTGTTCCCAAGGTGATTTTCAATAGCAGAATGTGTCTGTAATGGTTAGACTCAACACTAGCATGGAGATTGCCACCGCCCACCGCCGGTGGGCCTGAATGAAAAACCAGGGAGAGGGGTGATTACTCATTGGCCCCGCAGCACCACCAACAACAGCTCCACCACACGCACATTCACCCACAATCACTGACCTTGGCCAAAGGTTTTGTCAATCAGGCAGGGATGTCTTCCTACACTTGGGTGAACATCGACTTTCAGCTGGCAGGACACTTCTCTGGAGCAGCTGCCGCGCCTCCTCCAGGACAAATCTGCCCGCTGGCTCATAAAAGAAGGGCCACACAGATGTTGCTTTACCCTCACCTCAACCTTCACTACCACCATGTTTCCACTCTCTGACCATGCAGCTTGGGTCAAAATTTGCAGTATCCCCAAAAAAATATTGATAACATGCTTCCATCTGTTTGTCAAGTTGGGTTCAATAAATGAGTGCACTGGTTGAGTTAAAGTAACGATGTGAGAGTTTCATATAAATAGATTTGAGTTTTTTTTCTCATCAGAGATTGCTGCAATACTAAATTGATTCCATCTTCAATTTAAAGTGTCCAGGGCATATATTTACCTCAGTTGCAGAAATAACCTAGCCTTTATTATATATATATATATATATATATCAGAGACATACTGCTGCCGGTTGCTGTTAATGTAAACCCTATACTTTATGTTTACTTGATAATGTACATTTCCAAAGCACCAATTCCAACATGGAACAGCAACTGTGGTGAGTCTGCATGACTGCGTTTGTCTTTTTTACATAAATACTGTTTTTATTACCTAATTATTTCTAGACAGGTCTACTTTTTTTTGGTTGTTGTTAATGTACCGTCAATGAAACTCAACACTTCCTGCAATTATTTTTTTCACATTAAAAGTCTTCCAGTGGTTTCAAGGGTATTTCTGGTTGACTTTTATTTTTAAATATGGAAGTCTTCCAAAGAGTGATCAAAAAAGTAAAAGAGATTATTTTTTTTTTATTTTTAGTTAAAGAACACAGTGTTGTGTGGAAATATACTTGAGAGCCATTATAGTAGTGATTTTCACCCCTCAAAGCTTTTAACCTGGTCTTTATTTGTTCTTGATGGACCCAACCCTGGCTATTATTTGAGATTGCCATTATTTGAATATCAGCTTTTACTTGACAATGTACAGTATACACTATGTATAGACGGGTTTCTTGTATACAAACATTACTGGGTGCGTGCACATTCAGGGGGCAAAACCACTTTGGCAGCCGGTTACAAGATGGTTGTCAACCGTTGTAATCAACATAGATTTCACATTGTTTGTACATTCTTGTTGACTATACTAGATCCCTGCAGAGTCCGACCACCAGATGCCATTATCATATTACGTATTAGTGTGAGATTATTATTACCTGTTATGAAATGGGTAACCTTAGATCAGACAGAAGTGTGATTTAACTTGGGGAATCTGTGTCTGTTTGGTTGACACTACGGTCAGAGTTCAAGTTACGTGAGTCCCTCTTGATGGACGCCGCCAGACACTTTTTCCTCAGCGATTCCTCAACAGGTATAACGTAAATATAAAACTGGAGACTTGGATTTTGGTCTTGTTATTAGTACAACCAGTTACACAGCAGCTCTTTGTATGTCGGGCAGGTGAACATTAACATTATACCCCTGACGGCTCTCTATTAAACAGCGTGTTGCTGGTTGCCAGCTAAAGTTAGCGGTTCGCCCTCAGTCGGAAATGTTAACGCCAAAAGTCAATACAATACTGCAAATATGTGCAATTCAAACAAACATGAGCTAACGTTCGCTTCTACGGCCGCTTATTGTTGTTGTGACCGCGGGGGAGGATGAGCGGCTGCCCTGGTAGACCACCAGACGTCTTTCCTTCAAAATGTAACGTTACAGCATACCAGAGTGACCTTTCCCCGCCGTAGTCGCGTACCGTTACACTAATTACATCATAACAAAGTCTTGCATCACTTTTTAGTTTTAAGGCATAGTTGCTAAATATATATAAATATTCCCAGTGTGGCTCGATCACCCTGTTGTTGATCAGTTCATTTTTATTGATCTGTGGAGCATAACAGCTCGCCATGACCACCTGCTGCTTTGCTGGCGCTGTGTGACTAGAATGCTTTTGCCCATCAGGCCTGGATCCATAACCTCCTTCTGTTTTTAGCAAAGGCATGTGATCCCCAGCTCCAGAGGTGCTGGTCAGACCCAAAATTGTTCTCCCATCATACCAGTGATTGCAGAAACGTGTCTTCCATGCAGGAGGCAGGTAGCTATTAGGTTCAGATCGTATGGCCCCAGTCAAACCTACCATTGCCTCTTTGATAGTATCACTGGATGTGGCTCTCGGACCTGATGCCCACTCAGTGTCGACTGACCGATGATCTCCTTGCTGGACTTATAACAAAACAGCACAATTGAGGCAAATCAGTAATTCCGTTTCTCACCTTATCCTGGCTCTGACTCAGATCCTGCAGGAACTAGCAGCCCTCTCAGAGAAAGGTGCCAATTAGCCTCTAGAGTGGCATACACGGCTAAGTGGGTCAAACAAGTGGGTGAACTCCACACCCTAGTAGTGAGCCACATGTGCATGCCTTGGTACCCGGATTGTTCAGGGGTAATCTTCTACCGAATCCATCTTTCCTGCCAAAGAGAGTGCCTCCTTTGCATGTAAACCAAGCCCTAAAGTTGGCGGCATTCAGTCAACCTGGTTCATCTCAGTTTGGGCACTCAAGGCATATGTGGAGGCCACCGTCAGTTTACGTAAGACTGACATTTTTTTTTTGTTTGCTTTGGGGGTTGTAAGAAAGGTGAACCCATATCAAAACAGAGACTTTTTAATTGGATTGTGGATGTGACTCTACACGCTTATAGGTCACAAGGCACGCCTGCAACTAGTAATGTGAAGTGTCACTCTACTCAGAATGTGTCCACGTTCTGGGCAGCCTTGAAAAGGGTTTCTCTGCAAGACATCTGTGCTGATACAACCTGGGAGTCTTCATAAGATAAGATAACATAAGATAAGATATTTCTTTATTAGTCCCACAGTGGGGAAATTTGCATGTACCGTTGCTTGCTATATCCGTGTCATTGTCGTGGCTGCTCTCCTTGCTGAGGCAATGGCCGTCCTGTCAACGGCTTCCATTCCTTAGTACGGTAATTCCTCATGACCTTGCTGGTATAAGTTATCCAGTGCTAAAGCAACCAAATGGCATTAAACTCCTGCTACCAACTTGTAATAGAGCGTGAATCAGGAATTGCGAATGCATGGAGCACCAGACCGATGCAGACCCTCAATTTTAGTATGAATGGAACCGCTTCCGTGCAACTGGTACAAGTCCGCTGCTGTCCGCGGATGCAGAACACGTAAATACTCTATGTCCGAGGCTTAAGAGGACATAATTAGACAAACCTGTTTGATTGAGCTGCCGAGCAGCTGATCTATGATATCCCAGGCTGAACAACAAAAAAATCCTATAAACCCATAATACAAACTTAACAAGCTTGTGTCATTTATACACCTTGATTGATAATGTATCAAGAAAACGGAAACATTGGACTGAAATTAATAATTAAGCAGACACAAACACATGTTAATGTTGGGGAACAAGAGAGGGAGAAAGGCAACCTTTTCATATCCCTCTTGCCCAATGAATGCTGGTGGGGCTCCAGCTCCCTGCGACCCTTAACACGGTAAGTGATTCAGATAACGCTTAGGATATGGTTTAATTAATTATCACAATATTAATAAGTATTTTTTCCAATATCGATATAAATCCATTATGGCAAATGTCTGAACCATTACATACATATGAATCCAACTGATTCAAAGCACTAAACTGTGTTCTACTTCCATTCCTGGTAGGTTTTTAATTTGAAACATCTGCACAAAGATGTTGTGTTTCATTGACGGTAAATCAGGAGCAGTTGAAAAAAACAGAAGCGACTGCAATTCATTGGGAAAGTGTGACATGACTCAGTTGTTGAACTGATGGAGTTAGTGCAGTGAAAATGTACATTATGATCAGTATCTATAAATCAAAAATGGAAGTAACAATCTTTGCTAGCTTGCTCAGTCATTATTTTGTACTACAGAACTCT
This sequence comes from Adelosebastes latens, assembly GCA_916700685.1. Taxonomy (NCBI): domain Eukaryota; kingdom Metazoa; phylum Chordata; class Actinopteri; order Perciformes; family Sebastidae; genus Adelosebastes; species Adelosebastes latens. The sequence continues at coordinate 9,396 of CAKAKR010036142.1, read as the reverse complement.
GTTTAATGATAACATGATTTATTATATCATCACAACGTGATTCAGCTAATAGTCGAAACAATAACAGTGACATATTGCCCAGCTTTAATTGGGAGGTTCATATCTTCAGAATATAAATACATAAATAAATCATTATTTTACAGCACATCTGGGAAGCAACAACTGTCACCAACATTACTGCTGAATGTGGGACTGCTGAGTGGTAGTGAACAGTAAACTGTCCAAACGACACAAGGTTCACGTCAAACTACACATTAGAAAACGTGTCGTGTTTGAGAACGCGCACAAAGCTGAAGACCTCGTCTGATACATCCGACGGGATTATAAGTGCATATGGATCTTGTCTGTGTTTGAGCTGCACAATTACTTTTGTGATGGCTCTGAATAAGCTCAGTTCCATCAGCGAGTTCCTTTGCAATGTCACATCCCTGCCTTGACTTAATGTAGTCTTTTATAATACCACAAAGTCAATAAACCGTTTTGGATTCCTCGCGCAAGCCTGCAGAGAGTAAGTCATGGCTGTTGATTATTAAGTATTGCAACCTACATTAACAGCAAAGAGATAAACTCATGCGTCCTATATTATGAGACAGACCCATGCATCAGAGCGCATTGGGGTTATCGGTGATCACGGATCTGTGCTGGGGTTATGGAGGAGAAATCTGATTATGTGGGACTGCAACTTATTTCCCTGCAAAGCCAAAGCCTCCACAGAATCACATTACCCACAGCCGCTCGTGGAATTACAACGTATTCTTGGAGACTGTCTGATAAACTGTGTGCACAGCCAGGAGCGGCTTAGGAAACTTTTGAATAGGCGGGCCAGACCAGGGCACAGTTTTAAAGAAGGGTGACACATTTGTACAATGAGTAAATGTGTTAAGGGGGCAATGTGTAATGTCTGGCCACATGTTCCAAAGAAATAAGGGGCGGCATTTCACCTGTACTACTGGGTCCATACAATCTAAATTTACAGTCATCAGTTATAAAAAAAAAAATCAAACTACTAAGTAACAGACAGCAGGGCAAGAAATGCAAAAAATAACACAGCTATCTTATAATCTCCACGTGTGGCATCGGCCTATAGTTTACGTTAGCCATCTGTGTGTTTACTGTGACACTTACCGGGGCTGTATGGTACGTGAATGCATTGATAGTTTGTTTATTAGTTTAAAGGTCCCATATTGTAAAAAAGTGAGATTTTCATGTTTTTTTATTATAAAGCAGGCTTAAGTCCTATATAAATACTGTGAAAGTATCGAAACACTCAATCCACAGGGAGATACACACAACCTGTATTTAGAATCTCTGCATTTGAAACAAGCTGTCAGGATTTCTGCCCATTCGTGATGTCACGAATATACAATATTTAGACCCTTGACATAATTTTAAACGTAAACATTCTAAATATGTCCCAGTTTATTCCTGGTTGCAGTGTATGTGAATGTCATCAGCTGACAGGAAGTACACATGGACCCAAGCGGTTGCCTAGCAACGCAATTATGTTGCAATTCCGTCAAAATGCGCTAAACGGAGCATTTCAGACAGAGGGTAAATACAGGCATATTCAGGCTGACAATATGAGGAAAATAAAGTTTTTTTGAACATTACAGCATGTAAACATGTTCTAGTAGAAACACAAAATACAAGTATGAACCTGAAAATGAGCATAATATGGGACCTTTAAACTAATTATATGGCTAGATGTTAAGCATTGCACCTCTATGAGTCAAAAGCCCTGGTTCTTGGCAATAATAAAATGCACATTATTAATAGTTTCCTTGTCATTTAGTGTAGTAAATGATTGGCAATTAACAACTTTAAACACTATAATAATATGAAACTATATCAATAAATAGCTGCTATTTGTAACTCTTACTAAGTAGCCTACATCCACGGACCGATTATGAGACTACTGGGCCTGGACTGGACTGAGACACGTCTCTTTATGGTTGTTTTGCATGTCTTCTAGTCGTTTTGTGTCTCTTTGTGGTTCTTTGCGTTTCTTTGCAGTTGTGTCGCGTGTCTTTGTGGTCACCACCCTGCCCCTTTGCACTGCCCTCTAGAAGTTTTACTATGGGAGTCAACGGTCTATCATTGGTCCCATTATAGCTCCTCTCAGAGAGTATATCCACACAGTTACAATGAGAATAGGTGTCACCCTAAAACGAGCGGTGTGGCTGAAGGCGGGGAAGTAGAGCTCTGCTGTGCTTAAGGTTACTGCTGGGTGGGGGGAACGAGGCTCCTGTGTGAAGCTATGATAAATAAAATGGAAGGGGAAGGCACTGTCTGTGCAATCCACCAAGATTAATGACCAAAGCACTACATAAAGTGAAATAGTTTATCTCAAGCCTAACAACATGAAACTTGTAAATGCGCCTGCCATTATTCTTTCTGGGACTCTGCGGCCATGCTCATGTTGCATTCATGGAGTTCAGCCATTACACATTCAGAAAGGAAAGCCGTGGAAAATACTCTCCCCTTGGACTCTACATTGGCTATTTGTCCAACCGATAGGTGGCTAGGGTGCTGCCTGTCTTCATATTTTGTGTCTTTTATGTTGAAAACTTGGCAGATTCACAATACAAGCCGAGCGTTGTGTTTCATACACAATGCTTTCAAGGCTACGCAGGCGAGGGAGGGCAGGAAAACATCAATTCCACTCAATTTCCTCAGGACCTTGAAATGTGGGCCATGCTTTTGGTCGCTTTTCTCTGCAAAGTACTGATGAAGAGCTTTCAATCTTCACTAAAACTAGTTCAGGTTTCTTTAAACTGCTCGAAGATTTTGTCGTACCGACCGTGCAGTGCAGGAAATTAGGTTTTGAAAACCCAGTTAGTCAGATTAAGCTGCGCTTTGTCACTGCTACTACATGTGTTGATGCATTATTAACATGCAGTTTGAACAAAACGTCCTCAGCACTGCACCACTCAGCTTGGCTGCAACTGAACTGGTGATTTCTGTTTGATCAAGGAACAATCAGGGGGACTTCAGACAGGGGCTAAATGATGAATGAAATGAAAAGTATATTTTCTGTGCGAGGTCATGCAGCGTTTATTTTATAAAGACCATTTTCTTGCTGAGCGATTACACAAGTGCAATATGAAGGGTGTTCTATTTGGTCAAATAAATGGATATAACTACTGTATACAGGTATCGTGTGTGTGTGTGTGTGTGTGCGAGCGCAGGGGAGCACAGTTAAATCAAAGAAGGTCAGCTGTGGTAGCATAAATTCTTCTCACTGTTAGAGTGCAGAGAATTAGCACATTGCCAGTGCCTATCAATTTTGTCTTTTTAATCAGTCCCATTGTGTCAAAGAAAGAAAAAAATAGATGGACGCATTCAGCCAGTCGATCTACGCCTGCTTACCACGCTGAAATGACTCATCACAAAGAAAAAAGGCCAAGGTCTGGTATTGGTCGGCTGTCTCTATCCTTCAAAAGCAAAATTGAACTGAAAGTCTGAATTCCACACAGCATTAAATCCAGCCACTTTACCAACATCAATGACCAGTTTACTTTACTGTTTCCAGGGCTGTCAGTGTGGCCGAGGGTTTAAAGGGAAAGTACACCCTAAAAAAAGCTGCTAGAAAAATATGTTGCATTTATGGGTCTGTTTTCCTTTTTGGAAGTGTATTCGTCTTGACCAAAGTTGACAATGTGATATCATGCTGAGATATTTCCAGCTGCTACAATGCAGATAACAGCAGAAAATGCATCATCTATGGAGACCAGGATGATAAACAAACCTCTGAATCAAAGAGCAAAAACAGCGTTCTCTTTTTAGGCTCACCACTTTAGATCTAAATATTCAAGACCGGGAAAACAACAGGCAGAGGCACCTGTTTTTCCACAATAGACCAGAATGCAGTGAAGTCACAAGACATAGAGAAAAGGAAAAGGGGAACAAGTCTTGTGTTTTTCAACTAGAGACACTACTTCAGCTCCCTCGCTGTTACTGACACTAATGTGGTTGTTATCGCTTCCTCCACCTACAAATAAAACCCAGCAGGATGCAACAATTGCAGGCGAGTCTCTGGGGAAGGTAGGGAATCGCTGTCTGTAGGAGAAGTTCAAGTAGACAAGTCAGGTTGAGGGAAACGAGAGTAAATCACAACACTTCATCACAAAGTAACTCATGAAATACATTGCAGCTTTAATCTTGAGATTCTTAAGAGTTGTATTTTATCAAGCCACATTTTTGTAAAAGTCCTGCATTCAAAATATTACTCAAGTAAAAGTACAAAAGTATCAGCATCAAAATATACTTAAAGCTGCAGTGGGTAGAAATGGATCAAATATGATTTAAAAAAGGTTTTTATAAAACGGTCACTATATCCTGACAGTAGTGCATGAGACAGGTAATCTGAAAAAGATCATGTACCTCTGTGTCCTCCTGTGTCCTCCGGTGTCCTCCTGTGTCCTCCGGTGCTCCTAATGGCATCTGCAAGATTTCACAGACCGGAGGAAAACAACCAATCAGAGCTGATCTGGAGCCTTGCCGTCTCTGAGCAGCTGTCAATCACTCGCAAACTCTGATCAAACGGTCAAACTAGGCAGCGCTGATCAAATATGAATCAATATTCTGTTACTGTAATGCCTATTTCTCTCCTCAAATGTTTTCAGAAACATCTTGTAGTGTACTGTTTAGCTGTAAAACTAGAAAGTTTGTGACCGGGCAGCCATGTTGAGATCTGTTAAGGAAATACGAACAGCCAATAGTAACGCTCAATAGGAACGCTCTCTCTCTGAAATGACCTGTGATTGGTCAAAGTCTCCTGTCACGGGCTAGATTATTAAAGCCTGAAAACAGAGCCATGAGGAGGTGCAGAAGTCTAGTTTTCTCTCAGAACACTTGAATTACAATATGCTGAAAGGTTATTATGGAATTTGTGCCCAATGATGCCGAAACTATACTGCCTACTGCCACTTTAAAAGTATCAAAAGTAAAAGTACTCATTATAGAGAATGGCCCACTTCAGAATAATCTATATCACATTATTGTATTATAATTATTGATGCATTAATGTGTTCATCACTTTAATGTTGCAGCTGGTGAAGGTGGAGCTCATTTAATGACTTTATATACTGCTGGGTAGTTTAATCTATAATAATAATCTATAATAATAATAATTTATTAGTTGACTTATATGTATTAATAATCTGAATCTGCAAAGTAACTAAAGTTATTAAAATGTATTAAACATAGTTGTTGGAGAGGGAAAAAGATGGTATCGGATTGGTATCGGTATCAGCAGATACTCAAGGCTGCGGTATCTGGATCGATATCTGACATGAAAAAGTGTTATCGAGCCATCTCTACTAGTCAGTCACAGTATCTCTCTGAGTTTCTTTCTATTTTCTCTGAACTGGGCTGTTAACTCCCCCTGGCATTTTGTTGTCAGAATTGTACATCATTTCCTTTAATAAAGAGTTTTTAAAGAGGGGAAAAAAAGCTCCCTCTTAGCTCCGGCTGACAGGACAATAAGTTCATGCAGTTTATTAAAAAGATGAACACATCGACTCCTGTCTCACAGAGCAGGTTCAATTACAGTGGATGGTGTAACACAGCTACAGTAGCTTCTACCATTTTGGACTCTCCGGTTCCCTAAAAGGTCATCATCGCCATGAAGACCTCTTGATAATGGTTAACTGCACAAATTCACATGTCAAAAGTCACCAGTTGAACTTGATGTGAACAATTTAGATGGACTTAATTTTGCCATACGAGCTTCACTGATTGCAGCGCTTCCATTCAAATCATTTATTTGACTGTGAAATGTGCTGAAACCTGTGTGATTACAATGCACTTGCCATTTCCAGCAGTAGGCACATGAATTGCCAAATCAACCAGGACTATAAGCATTAGAATATCTGGCTTATAGGTCTGAAAGAAATCAGAGAATGTGAACTGCACTAAAGAGACTGTTCCTTTAATAATATTTTTAATTTTTAAATTGTAACTATTTATTCTATTCTATTTTCAGCTTACTTTTAGCTTATTTATTAGTGCTCTTAATTATTAGCTAATTACTTTTTAGTTTTTCACCAATTGTTTTGCACTGAATTTCTGAGTGGTGGATGTAAGAAACACAATTTCGTTTTTATGTGGAGCATAAAAATGACAAATAAAGGAATCTCTTGAATCTTGAAATAGTAACCAGAGTGAAACTTGTAACTTGTTGCCTAGATTCTTGCAACAGTAAATATACCCTTGAGCCAGTCTCCATACTCTCACTGCCTTCACATGATAAGAAATTTGCTCTTGGCTCACCTCAAGGCAGGGCACAGCGCCTTGCAGAGTCAAAGCACAGCGCAGGAATAATATGTCATTGAAAAAAGGTGCGCAAAAAACGCCACCAACAACAACAGTTGTAGCTGTTATCTCATTTGCGGCACTTTGAAAGGTCAGCAGCAACCAAGGTCAAAGATGAAATCATTTGAACTTACCTATTGCTTGGTGGCAATTCCCAGCAGTGCGCCATGCCAAGGGTAGCGCTTCAGCCTAGTTCGGGCGCCGCTCTCCCCATAAGAAAACAATGGCACAGCCAGCACTGGGCAATTTTACCACTGATAATGTGCGGGCTGCTTTACTTTACTTAGTGTCAGTTAAATACCTGAAATATTAATGTAGTCATCCATACAGACAAACCTCTCCATTGATCTATTCAGGCACAAGCATGCAGTGTTTTGAGTCGGCATTCTCAAGTGTAGAAACAGAAGCAAGTCTTTCAGTGCTTCTCTCTCTGTAGTGGGGAATGAACTGAATATCAATATTAACTTTCATCCTGCTTAGAAATAACAATCTAAAAACATCATCTCGGAGATACACTTGTTTCTTTTATCTATGCGGCATTAATGTTGGCATTTAGCCCACCCTGGCCCTCCCCTCTCGCATACCGTATTCCACCCCTCCTCATTTTCACGCTTATAAATTTCAATGCCGTTTCCCTCTGAAAGACTCAATACAATTTCCCCTGACTCACCAGTTTTCTTTTAATGTCTCATCACAAACCAAACGTGTGATGTTCCCACTCCAACTCGATGACCTTGCTGGGAGAAAATGATTTTTTTTCGAGTAAGAGAGGAGACCGAAATTTGAATCAATGGATAGATATATCCGTCAGATGATGAGTGATGCCTTCGTGGATAGAGGCTGGGTGGGTAGAAAAGAAACACACCAAAGTCTCACCTGCCTGCCATCCGTCAGCTTTTCATTGTGGCACATTTTAGATTGTAAAACTTGAACTGTAACTTTTCCAACTGCAGAATTATGGCACATCACTGTCAGATTATTGCTGCTTGTGTTCATGTGCAGGTAGAACAAACAAGTGAAAGACTGTGAAAAAGTTTTTTTGAACTTCTCCCGTTAATTGGGAGCGGGTAAAATGTGCCGCAGGTCACACATCACATCAGAAAGTACCTGTCACTAGAACATGAATCAACACTGAAACATGATTTACAGAATGCCACAAATGAAGTGTTAGAAGTCCCACCCTGGTCCTAAAACCTGTTCCAAAGGTGCACATCAGGGCAGAAAAATCAACGTGTATTCATTTTGCCTCCACACGCACACCCTTTTCTAAAACCACAATCTCTTTAGATGTCCTATTCATCTCCCTCTTTCAGATCCTAACAAAAGCTAGCCTCTGTATGAAGCGCTCCATATGCCGCAGATGATGTATCACTAAAAAAAGGGTCCCGGCTACGATAGACACTTACACAGCTCGGATCACTTGATATATGCAAAGGAATTACCAGGCTGACATTCTGAGCGAAAAGACCCAGGCAGAGGAATATCACCTGCTCTGATCTCTTTTTGATTGTTCATTTAAACGTCAGCTCATATGCCACCTGCGCACATGCCGAATGCGGGGCGTTGACAGGCCGAGTCCCGGAAACAAAGAATAGGTGCGGAGATGGAGCCCATCACAGAGAGGCGCATCACTTTCTAATGAATGGTCGCCTGAGTCTCCCACCTTGTTCAGCCTTTTGCAAATGTGACACTTTGCAAGGCAATCTGCAGCGAGTGGCAGAGGTCATGCCAGTCATATCGCCCACGCCGTCATCCGCAGGTCCTCTTCATAATCTGTTGTCACAAGCCTGAGCAGGGGCGTCATGAGTGGCAGGTGTTGAGTGTAGCAGCCAGAGAAAGCGAGAGAGAGAACTAAACGGCACGACAGGAGCCATATCCGAGCCACTTGGCTTGGAACTCCTTTTCATTTCTTTCTATTTTTGAAGATACCTACCATTTATGACTTTGCTAATCCTCTGAGAATTATTGATTCAGCCCAGCAAGCTGGACGTCTTCTGGCTCCAACTCCAGCTTTTAATTCTTTTAATCTGTGGCTCATATGACTTTTGTCTTTTTTTTTCCCCTCGTGATAATATCTCTCCCAAGTTCAAGCAGCTGGCACTTTCTTAATAATAGCAGCGGTTTGGATTATAAAACCCCCATACTCGCAAATCCATTGAAAGCCATTCTCTTCGTCTAAATATAGTAGCTTCTATACTCTCTTCATCGCTGCTATCTGTTGGTAGAAGAGTCTCTCTTATCTGTAAAATAAGTTTCCCCTAGACTTCTTTTACTGCCTTGTTGTAACTCTGTCCTTTGAAAACTCACTCCTTCTTCTACGTCCTGACTTGTCAGCTCTTGTCAGCCGTCCCCTTCTATTCCCTCATTTGCGGGAGCGTGTGAGACGTTATAAATTAATAAAGTCTCCAATATGCAAATGAGGGCTTCTAATGTTTCCTTGGGTAGGAGAAAGCAGTACTCAGCTTATTCAGCTATGTCCACTGATTGCCAGTTGTGCAGCCCAATAACAAAGCTGTTTAATAAACCCTGAGTTGACAATGAAGACGTCAGCTGCTGACTAATTGTGATAACGTCCCTGTGGCCAATTAAATGAGTCACCGAACACTGGCTTTACAGCTGATCATTTATTGAATCATTAGGAACAGTCAACTTTTATTTTCCGTGGAATGCCACCTCAGAATGATTGCGTTACTCGGTATTTAACTGAGTTATACATACAGACAATAAACAGCTGTGAGGCACAGAATGATTGTTTAGGCTGTCGCTATACTGGAGGATGATTTAAATCAACAGAAGATCTCTCTTGTTTAGTCTTAAACTAATAATGAAGGATCGTAGGTGTACGACCCAAAACACAGAGGGGTGTTACATCAGCAGCTTTGACCTTTGACCTGAAAATCTGATATAGAGTTAATGTTTTCGCCAGCATTAAAATAAAAGTATTGGTTCGGTTTCTAACAGTCTTCACTGAGGAATGAATAGTTTATCCGATAAAATCTCCTACACAATAATAATCTTTATGTTCTCATGTTTGTGTCTTTGTGCAACTTTAACTCATTAGACAATAAACAAAAACAGTTT